>RJWM01003713.1:0-109669 GCA_004363535.1 Dasyprocta punctata | reverse complement strand
GCTTCAAAATTCCCACTTATTGAATCTCAAAGGCAGATATATTCCTATCAGCAATTTGCCAAATAAATCTGAAAACACCTGAGACACTGAAACTCAGGAGAAAAATTCTTTTTCTCTTGAAAATTAAGCAGAAATTTTACAGTAAGAATAGATATCATAACTGTGTCATTATATATGAAGATCTATAATTACAACTTATAAACACATGATTACGCTGTTTACTTTAATTGCCTATTTAACGAGTAACTCCTAAGTATGTAAATATGTGATAAAAATACTCTATGAAAACTACAGGCAAAAGGTCCTCACATTAGGAAGAGGAACTTGCAAAGTAAAGACACTCACAATTAAGAATTAAATTTCTAAAATCTACATTTAAAGCAAACCACGGTTTTATGGAGATGGTGACCTACCATGCCTATGTTACTAAAGAGTAAATTCTATTCGGTTCAGCCTTTGATAAATACACACAATTTCCATGTCAAGCTAACTCTAATTACTGACAATGTCAATACGAGGTTCGTGCCCAAGAACACAGAATAGTTAATGGACACGTGGATGTTCTTGATTTTTTTCCAGGGGACAGAACTTGAGGTTTTGAACCCCAAATAGGCCAGTTTCTCTCTCCCTCAATCTCTCTGTCTGTGTCCTTCCACAGCTGGTTTCATTTTGAGCTACAGCAAGGTGCTGTATGAGAATGGCTATGTGGGCAAACAGAAACATCTGACTTGGTTCGAATGTGCGAAACATGTCAGGGTGGGGGTAAAAAAGTTGCTAGCCGGCCAGTCTCTGTTGCTATTAGGGATCACGCTTCCAGTTTCTGTCACTCTCTGAGGCCTTCATTATATTCAGGTTTATTTCTATCTCTTGCCTCAGTTCAACTCTCTTTTTCACACCTTCAGGTCTACAATATGTTATGCACCATCTGTATTCTTTCACCTAATTCTTTGTGAATCCTTGCAACCCAGGTTTTATTTACTTCATGAGGGCAGAAGCATTTCCATTTATTTCTCCCTATTCCCTGAGCCAGGTGCATGGTCTCTAACATATAGAGGGTGTTTCTAAAAGTGTTTATTGAAGTGAATTACTAAATGTGATACTTCGATCATCACTTCTTATTCCTACCATGGTGTGTGTGTGTGTGTGTGTGTGTGTGTGTGTGTGTGTATGTGTGTGCACACACACACTCTCCATTACTAGGGAACAATCAACTTAAAGTTACTACTCCACTATTATGGAGATAATCAACTTAAAAGGAGGAGAGGTTTATCTTGGCTCATGGTTTCATAGTTTCAGGTCATGGTCGTCATAGAAGTATGGTGGTCTGGAAGGAAATAATGAGAAGGAAGTGCTGAGATATGAACAACCCCTTTAAAGTCATGCCCCAGTGACCTAAGTTTCTGCTACTAGACCCCTCCTCTTATAGATTCCATCACTTACAAATAGTATCACAGGTTGGGAATGAGGCCCCCAACACAAGGACTTCTGTGGGCCATCTAAGATCCAAACCATAGCAGTGTGTGTGTACGTGCGTGTGTACGTGTGTGTGTGTACACACAAGTATGTATGGTATGTCTCCAGAGATTCCTTGGCAAATATCTCTTACCCATTACTCTTTGTGAATTCACAACATGCTTCAACATGTCTTTCAGGTGGCCAACTTTTCTGCTATCCCTGTGCACCAAAATGGTCCTCGGATCCTCGGTGTGGGTCCCACATTCCCTCCTATCCCCACAGGAATTACCTTTTGTTTCCTTTGCTCGACAAAGCAACTGAGTGACTCTTGGACCAGCCGTGCTTTCCTCTGTGCTCGCTGTGAATGTCAAATGATGAGTTACTAAAACCTAATCTCCTGAAGCCATGGGAGTTTTCAAGAGCAATTCACAGGCAACGCCGTAGACTCTTTGCTTCTGCTCAGTGAGGGATGTGTCTTGGCCCTTTGGGTCCTGCTAGAAGATGCTCTCCAAGGTTAGGAGCCATACAGCTCCACCTTCTCTACTGCAGATCCAGTACAGAGACCATCTACAAAGGGGAAAGAAACCATCCTCTAGTATTGATTATCTGGCAGCAGGTATTTTAAAGTGAACATTGGAGAAAAACACATGCCCTTTGGCAATAAATTAGCATAGTCCCTGATTTTTTTTTTAATTGCAAAATCACATATACTGTCTAATCAATTTCTGCAAATAGCAATCAGTGCTTCTATCGGTGAGAACCCAGCCAGAGAAACAGAGCTTGCATCTGGTCAATAGAGGGAATTTTGTGTGAGATACTGGTTAGAAAGGTGTCGAAGAGTTAAAAACAAAATCAAGAGCAAGCAAAACACAACTGAAAAGCAGGTGGCAAGGAGGAAAACCAGGAAACTGCTAGGACTTGCAAGTCTGGAGAGAGGTAGTAGTATTTTCAGAGCCCAGATGCTGTCTGATAGGAACTGGCATCACAGAGGATATGTGACTAGAAAGGACGTGGTGAAAGTGTTACCTAAAGCATAAAGAAATGACAAAGAATGACCTTGGGTTCTCTTCCTCCCACCCTAGATTGCCAAGGTCAGAGCTCAGGGTTTTGCAATACTGCAGTGCAAACATGGGGCGGGGGGCCAGCAAAAACCTGTTTGAGTCACTTTTAAGAGGTTTGGAGATACCCAGACTATGCAAGAAGAAAATAAAAGTCAACTAGATCAAGACCAGGACTCTAGTTTTATCCACAAGCATCTATGAAGTTTTTTATTTTGTTTTGTTCTACTAGCCATTTCTTTTGTGCAGAATATGTAGAAGTTGATAACAGAACCTCAGTATAGATTCATTTATGGCTTCTTGCATATAATTATATTTTATGGCCTACTGCATATAGTTCTCATTTCATAGCATATGTTCAGTCATTTCAATTAATGTTTTTATTGTCTTCATAAAGTCTAGTATTGAGGGATTCTTCCAGGTATTGTCACGGGTAGACATTTGAGTACAGGATGGTCCCCCTTCCAGTTTTAGTATACGCTCCCGAAGAAAGCACAGGGTGGTCCTTTCTGGGCCATCATAGGAATAATGTTGGTGTCCAACTTAGACAAATAGGATGTGGACATTATTATTTTTATTTTTTGCTGGAAAAGTCTACATGTTACCTACTCATTTCTCACTACCTCTTTTCTTGCAGCAAGGGTCATCTTTAACATCTCATTCTACTAGATAAGATTAAGGGAGATCATTTTATTTTCTTGAAAAATCTTACCCAGTCTTTCAACAAACTGTGAGACACTAGGGTGCTTACTCTCCCTGGGAGTACCTAAGACCTCCCTCTCGCTCTCCTCTTTCTTTCCCTCGCTCTTTCCTCATCAAACATATTTTTCTCTTTGTAACCAATTATCCAAGGCTCTTACATGCGATCTCCTGTAGTTTGGATCTGAAATGTCCAGCAAGGTCTGCCATGTGTCAAAAGCTTAGCTCCCAGCTTTGTGCTTTGGGAGGAGGTGGGATCTTTAAGACATGAAGCCTGTTTGGAGGGGGTGTGCCCTTGAATGAATCAGTGGGACTCCAGAACTTTGCCTCTTCCTTCTCCCAGGGAACCATGAAGTGAGCAGCTTATGTCACTGCGTGCTCTCCTTTGGGCCAAGGGAGCTGCCTTGCCACTGGCTCAAGAGCAATGGAGCCAAGTGAGCACACACTAAAAGCTCCAAAAACTGTGAGCCGAAAATAAAACTTTTCAGTTATTAGATTGATTTTTCTCAGGTCTTTTACTATAATAGTGGAAAGCCGGTCAACATATGAACTTTTACTGCTTTTCATTTAGAAATTTCCTTTTCTCATCAGTTAGAAGAGCGTCTTGCCTCATCTGTACCCATCCTACCCTCGCAAGTGCTTTGGCCTCTGACTGTTTACATATCTTCCTGTTCTCTTTTTCCCTCCCAGTGCCCTCTGTTGACCCCAGATCTGGTCTGCTCCATGACCTTCAGCCAGAGGCATTTTTATAACTTTCTCTTTCTCTGAAACAGAACCATCTCCCTCCTCCCAAGCCCCACATGACCTTCTGCCTCCAGCCAAACCTCTACCCTGCAGAAGTTCCTGAAATTTACTCTTCTCACAGTGCAGAGGGAAAATACCCAGTCCTCTGAGGTTTGATAGAGAAAAACTTTTTAAGTTGGAGAAATGAACACGTTTATCGCAGTCAGAATTTGTTACAAGTAATTTCAGCAGTTTTGTTCCAATCCACCTTGCATTTCATAAAGCAGAACATATTTGCAGCCTCCTTTCTGCTCTGTCCTATTTCTGGTCCCTTTCTAAACATCATCCCAAAGTATCCACCAGGGCAGCAAATCCAGGTTGAAGCAAGCTCTGTGGCAATCTGGACCCTAAATTCCTCCAAACCCCGGTCCTGGTAGCTGAGGAAGGGGAATATGCCCGTCATTTCTAGGGTGGGGACCCTCTGTGGCGATTTCTTAGCCTCCTGCCTTAATGAGTTTAACTCCAGAGATGGGCAGCTAGAGCATTCCCGCTGAGCATAATTACCATGATGGGGCACCTGGGGAGAGATTGTCACAGAGATAACTGGGTCTCAGGCTATTTAGTGCTTTACAGAGGAGAGTAAGGTGGTGACTTGGAAAAATGAGGTCTGGTTTGGATAGGAAGACTGCTATGCTTCATTTTTCTCCCTCCTGTAGAAGAATACACTGTTGTGTTTTTAATTGATGTGTATGAGCCCCGAGCACAGACTGGACTCACGTGAGAAATCACAGAACCCTCAGACCGGATGGGACTAGAAGGGTCAGCTGGTCCACCCCAGCCTGCAGGCAGGACTGTTCACTAGCTATCTTGGAAGGCGAACTGGCTGTGCTTTTCATCCCGGCCTCAGGAGAACTGACTACAACACATAACCCAGGGCTGCCTGGGCTCGGACGTGCACTGCAAAGGACTATTTGTGTGTGTTTATACTGGCTCTCCTCACTTAAAAGCCACAGTCAGGGTCAGGGTCAGGTCCCGAACATGGGCAGCTTAGAGCAGCACTCCGAAATGTCAAAAATTCACGGGGCAGCATGAATATACTGAAGAACACACAGGAAAATATATTGAATCGTCTTGTGCAAATTCACACCTCACTGCGGAGCTGAATGAGGAGAGTGATCTCTTAACTACTGTCAAATTCAGCCAGTGAGTGAGGCAGGGAACGATGGAGCTTTCGATTTCCCCAAAGAGAAAGCTACGGAGGGTCTGAAACTGAGGCTGGTGTATGTAGGGGACTGGACAGGTAGACCTGAGCTACTTAGGAGCTGACTTTCAGGCTGTGGAAAGCTGGCTGCTATCTGCGTAGCGGGGAGAACACGGGAGTGGAAAATTGCAGACTCCACTATGGCACTGGTGCCTCCCATACCCGTGTGACTGGGACAACAGTGTGAGGTGTCCTTACCTCATGCGAGTGGACCAAGGGTAGTGGGTGCAAGGAACACGCAGAGGGAATGAATGCTTCCACAGCCCTGGCCAGATGAGAGCCCATTCACCAGGAAGGATGAGCACTTTCCCTCCGTGGCAAGGCATAAGGGAAAGTTGCAGGGTGAGTGGGTCCTGCTTCCTGGGGTGGGGTGGGGGGGGATAGATGGAGCTTTCTCTCTGTGCTATCCACACTGCAAGGCCCTGGATTTCAATCTCTGATGTCTCCAGAGGAGGTTGAGGAGCCCCTGACTTTGGCCAGTTATTGATTAACTGTAACCTGTGGGCCAAATCCAACTTGTGACCTTTTTATGTACAGACTACCAACTAAAAAAATAAAATAAATAAATAAACAATTTTAAAGGGTTGGAAAAGAAAGAATATGCAGCACAGACTAGATCTGACCTACAAAGCCTAAATTATTTACTATTTGATCCTTAACCAAAGGTTTGCAGATTTTTGTTATAAGCCACTGATTCTCAAAATCCCATGTTCATGAAGACCATGGAGGGCCCTGTGCAGACTGTCTCTCCATGCAGTTGTTTCCATAGACCTTGGATAGGCCCCTGGTATCTAACTGCATTGTGGCAACTACCAAAGGCAGCTCTAATGTAGGTGAGCCCACTCACAAATAGTCTCTTTAATTTAATCAATGAGTATGTACTTGGAAATGTCTATGGGGCCTCCACGCTGGTGAGTGGCAGGAGACACAATTTGTGGAAGGTGATTCATGCCACTGCATCAAAGAATTTACAATCTAGTTGGCAGAAGAAAATTCTTCCAGAAAAATTACTGGAGCGGCATCAGGACCACATGGCTTGGAGTTGATGCCTCATGAACTAGTGCTGGGTACTGGGCCACTGCATGATTGCAATCAGCATGCAATGGAGTGTTTGAGAAAGAATCGGTAAGGCTGGGACATGAGGAGGCATCACAGACACGAACCAAGGCACAGCACAGGAAGGATTGTATGGAATGGAAGCAATGGAGGTCCAGGCAGAGGGCAGAAAGCCTGACCCTTGAGAACAATCTGACAAGTAGCCTGAATGGCTCTCTCTTCATAGCAAGAACTACTTAGAAAAGAAGCTTCTTTTCCTGGGCCCTTTCCAAGCCTCCTTAAGGTCCGAGGCTGCCACAATCAGGATTCTGTGTCCTTATACCAAGACTGGTTTTGCTATTGGCCACCCCTTCTGCATCTAGAACCACACATACTCTCTAAGCTCCTACTTCATGGAGACATTTTTCATTATGTGTGTGGGGTTTTTTGTTTATTATTTGTTTTTGGTACTGGGGATCGAACTCAAGACCTCACGCTTGCCAGGCAGGCGTTTCCGCCACTGAGCTTATATCCCTCGCCCTCATTATGTGCTTTTAACTCATACCTCTATGTCTTGGCAAATACTATTGTCATAGACTAGATTTTTTTTCTGTATCATCTCATTTATAAAGAAAATTCTCATTTCATCTTCCAAAACCCAATTCAAACATCATGTTCTTCTTGAAGCAAAATATTCTCCAGTTCCTTCCCTTCTCAACAGGGCTAAGCAATTTTCATTTTAAACTACTTTGGTAACTTGAACAAAGCAAAAAGATAAAGCTTACATTCTACTCGAATTGTTTGTCATTGTTTCTATCTATCTGCTTTTTGATACAATGACCTCTTCGAGTCAGAGGTCATACTGATTCACCTCCTGACCCTTTGTGCTCATAACAGCTCACATAGCAGCACTCAGTGAACCTGACTTCAGTGAATGAGGAAGTGATTCTCAGCAGAGCATTTTCAGTGTGTGGAAGACCGTAAACATCAGAGATGTGTAGTTTTGCTGATGCTAACCATATAACTTTCTAAGTAGAGGGGACATTATGATTCCATTTTAGATAACATAAAGAAAATATTAATAAGAAGTAAAGATGATTTGTTGGCTAGGTAAGAAGGCTGAAGCATCTACCTAAAGGGTACAACCTCTTACTTCTTCCTATACTATCCCTCAGAAGCTCAGGATGTATAAATTCACAAACATATGTGGAGGAAGACCATGGGTGATACCTGAGCTGGGTATCAAATATTGTACCTTGATGGGGACACTTGCTCTTGCCTGAGCTTTTGGAAAGCACAATATGCTGCCTTGGAAGTCCTAAGGACCAAAATAAAGATAAGAATGACTTTCTTATCACCTATAGTTTTAACCTCAGCAGACTTCTTAAATTAAAATGTGAATTTACCCACCATGAAATGTGGCTTTGTAGCAACTAAAGCAAATGACCTTGAGGACAAGAAACAATGATGCCTGCTTAGAAACTGAAAACTTTCTGGGAATCAACACGAAAGAACAAAGGCCAAGAAAAATAGGTCTTATCAAGTTTAGTAAAAGACAATAAGAAGAAGGAGAAGGGAGAATAGGCTACATTGGTTTAGTGAAAGTGACAGTGATGATTGGAGTTTTGAAGCAAAAGGACAAGGTCCAGGATGTAGAACATTTCTAGTTGGCAGTCCTAGGAGTCTATTTGATTTGTCAGTGGATGTATTATTTGGGGCAGGGGACGTGGCCAAGCCAATTATGCCAATTCTGAAGATGTCTAGCCAGGGTTTTATTTCTTATTGGGCCAAGTGCTCAAAACAGGCCAATGAATTGTAAGCAGAAGTAGCAAGTGTTGCTTCCAGGCCAAGATGGTTGAGTGTGTGATGTGCTTTCCTCATATTCTCTTCTGCTCTTTAGTCATCAGGGAGGCCCCTGAGTCGAAGCTGAAGACATCTCAAGGTGGAGAAGCCTGGATTCCTAAGTCATGGCTTAGAGAAGAACCACTTAGAAGATCTGGGAGAAGAGGAATATCCATTTGTGTGGGGGAGAAATAATCTCTTATTGTGTTAATCCTTTGAGATTGGAGGTTCATTACAATAGTTGTCCTACCTTTATTAATACAGGTAGGAAGTTGAGTTTCCAGGAAATGTTCACAGAGCAGCTAAATGATGGCCTTTTAGGCCAGGCATGAGTGGGGCAGACAGAGTTCGGGGTGGTCCCAGGCAGATGCAAATCCAGGAGGAATGTGGCCAGCAGTCCTTTTCCCCCATTGATTTTTGCTGGGGGCAGCTGCCTTCCACTCATTGATTTTAGCCGCTGATTAAGTCATGTTCCCCAGTCTGGTGGCAGTCACTTTATTTCCTTTCATCTCATGTCTCTCACCTGCTGAAGCACCACAATAATCAAAATCTCAAGTTTCTAACTGAACATTCAAGAAGGCTTTAAAACGGCTCCCCTCCCTGCACGGTGGCATTCAGCCTAGACTCTTACTTCTTCCTCCAAGAGAATTGTTCCCAGAGTCATTCTGCTGCCTGTTAGACACAAAAAAGTGCTGAAGTTGGAGGCAGCTGATCCTCACTGAGGCTACAGCAGGGCAGACTTCCATCTGGAGAAAGCTGGCGACCCACTGGGAGTCACCTCAAGACCGAAATGCTGCCTTCCCTCCATCAGAACGAGCTGTGGAGACACCCAGGACCCAAAGTGAGCTTTCCAGTGAACAGGAGCTAAATAGCATCCAGCAGGTGGTAGCCCCGATGCCAAAGCAAACCTCATTCCAGAGGAAGAGGGGCACAAAAATAGAACTGAATATAGCCCAGAATGCTCTGAGTGACAGAGAAGATGCTAAATCGCAGGACAGATTTGTAAAGGAGAGATGTGGTGGAAATTCTTTCTCTTGGCTTTTCCCTCTCACTTTCCCTCTCCTCCCTCTTCCTCTCTCTCCCTCGCTCTCATTTGTGGATGCTTAAACAAACACAAGATGGCTGCTGATGGATGGCGCGCTGTCACACACTGGCTGAAACACCTACATGCCAGGTTTGCCTTCCTGCACACATGCCACAGCTGATCCTTCTGTTGGGGACACCACTCACGGCTGCTGACACTCTGCCCATGCCAATGACTTGATTTAGAGGGGCTGGGGGTGCCACACAGAGGTGAGGGAAACGGTGCAGGGAGAGAGTTGGCCTTGGGGGAGCTTGTCTGTGCTCTGTTCCCTTTGTCCCCTCTAGGGGACAGTGAGGGGACAATGAGGCCCACCCCTCCTTCCATCCATGCTGCACCACCTTGCACATCATGCACGAAACGGGTGTGTGCCACCTCCACGGCCTCTGAGGAGTGTGACAGAAGTGGAACAGATTGTAAGCTTTAGATAGACAGGAAATTGGGCTCCCCTTTGTGGCAGATGCAAATTCTGTCACCAGACTGGGGGAAAGTGGGCCATTGTGCATCCTTGTTAGGATTTCTGACACGGAGAGAGATTAGCTCTGTGCCCTTTTTCCTACCTCCCTTGGATAATAGATGTATCCGAATGGTAACTGTCTGCACAGCAGGTTGGAATATGCTGTCCTCAAGAAAGTCAGTGCCACCAGCAGCCCAGCCCCAGCCTCAAGGGTGGTCAGGTGGGTGAGAGAGTGGCCAGCCTAAGTCAGTGAGTGTGTGTATGTGTGCTCATGTGTGCGTGTGTGGTGATTTATCAACGTGCCTTCAGAATTTTTTATTATCAGTTCTAATAAGCATCAGGAAAGCTGGCTGCGCCTAGCAAATAAAAGCTCCAGAGCCCAAATGACAGCCCGTGGAAAGATGACACTTTCACATCCTGCGTTGTGCTATGTCATGGGGCAAACACAAAGCACCACCAGGATTCCTGTTTCCTCCTCTCCAGCAAAACCCATATAGCGACAAAGGAAGTGTTCTTACCCTTCTAAACTCCACCCTCCCTTCTCTTGAAGCGCTGTTCCTGCATTTTTTTCCCGACAGACTGGAGATGGGCTTGCCTTCCCTGTATAATCCTTTCTGTCACCTTTAGCAGGTGGACCTCTCCCTTGCTTCTGTGGAGTTTATTGTCTGCACGTCTCAGGTAAACCTGTTGCACATTGCATAGATCACGGACTCTGCTAGGTAATTAGTCCAAGAGGCTCTGCTACTGTGTCTTGCGTATTGTGGTGTCCCTACATCATGTCAATAATAGTGCTATTCAGCCATTAGGCTTGAAAGTAATTTCCACTAAAATGAGTGAGTGCAAAAAATAGCAGCAACTAGAAGATTTGTTCCTGCAATCCACATGCCTCAGAAGATATATTAGCCACAAAGACCCTCACATATATTGCACACATATATATGTATTGCTTCCCCTTTTGAAGTCTCCTCAAGAACCAGGAAGTCTCATTGACTGATACATCCAAGTCCCACATCTCTTCACTAGCCATCATTCTGTTCACCCTGAAACCATTGAGCTTCTCTCACTGGATGTCACTTGTCATAGGCTCTGAAGCTAGAATTGCTTATTGCTAAGTTTTGGTTTTCAGGCTCACATGGAAGTATTTTCATTTGTGTCCTTTTTCATCTGACTCTTTAAACTAATCCTCTCGACTTCAGATCTTTGCACAAACCTTCCGTTTCATCACTGGGGAGTTCCGAGCCCAAAGCAAAGGTAGGAGGCAAAAAGCCCCAAATCTGCACATTTTATTTCATTGGTACATGTATTTAATCCATCTGCAAACTGTTCATTGGATAGCACTGTAGGCTTCTCTCTCTGGGAACACTAAGGTATGTGTATTCAACAGTGGAAAATAAACATAAGATTTTATTACAAAGTGCCACTGCCGCTCCTGGCATGAGTAATTTGTGCACCTGCATTTTAAAAATGTTTCAAAGTTTTTCCCTTTGGTGGATTCACGGTAACACACGTTGGCTTCCCGGCTGTCATGGACTGGTTCTTGTAGGTTCCTGTCACTTCTTCCCATGGCATCAGATCACTGTTTTGAGAGCGGAAAGCAAGCAGGTGCGATGACTTCCCGGAAGCCCGTGGGAGGACAGGTTCCTCCTGTTTCTTTTAAACACCTGTCTCGAGGGAGTTGGCAAAACTGTAGAGGATCTTAATCCTGAGACTCATGGGATAGGGATAGATGATCAAGGCAAGAATAAAGGTCAGGATTTGTCATAGCGAGATGTGGAAATGGTCGCTGGAGACAAACGCTGAGTTGATGCCCTCCACTGTGGTCTTTGCCTGGCAGCTTGTTTCTTCTTAAGCACGGAGATCAAGTTACTGGCAGACCATTACCATGGTGTTTCAGCAAACATGGCAATGTGAGCTTGTATAAGCTGGGTGGGCTGGAGACACCAGTCAGTAAGGGAACCTGGCTTTGGGGAGCTTCAGGTTAGAGAATAGTTCTGAGGCTTTGGAAGGGAGTGCACTGTTTCCATTTATGAGTCCTGGCTTTCTTTTCTTTTCCCTTTCCTTTTTTTTTTTCCTTTTGCAGTGATTCCGATTTTTGCAGGTGTCTAAAGTCAGCTCTGTGTGCACAGTGCTAACTAACGATTTCCCCTGTGATATCTGTAATCTCCTGGAAATGTTCGTTGATTTCTTCCAATGTCCCCCACAACAACCCAGAAGGCTGGCAATTCCAAGTCATCTTAGGCATGTTAATACTTTCTTAAAGTCATATTGCTGCATATTGTATACTTCTCCCTCCAACAGCGGGTCTCGGAGGAAGATGATAATGGCCCAGTGCTACACCAACTTGATCATTAGAGTCTCTCTTTCTCTAAGCAACATCAGGCAGATAACTTGATCTAAAGAGTATTTATTTATCTGTCCAATGCTGCAAATGGAGACAGAGAGAGCTCCTCTGATAGAATCGCTGGGTGTGAAGTCTTCATTGTTCAGTGTGACGGAGAGCAATGGAGGCTTGTTTCATTTGAATAATACCAAGTTTCACACACTGTGCACCATCTGCCTGGGGAGCTGCTTGGCCCAGGCACAGAATTGTATGTATGTGGCATTTTGAATGGTTTAAATGCAACTTTGTTCTGGTTTCAGTGCAAGTGGTGGTTTTGGAGTGGTAGCTGCTGTTTTTGCTGCAGAGGCTCAAGTCTCTTATTCTTGCTGTGGACAAGGCATCTATTGGCTGGTTGTCCTTTCAGTTTAACTCTTTGCAAAAATAATAATTTGTATAAGATTCCTTCCAGGAAGAATAGGAGCAATTTTGCTTTGATGCCTTCTATAGTTTTGCACACTGCTGCTTGTACTCAGTTTAAATTTAAATTCAGAAATGTTTGAACCAGGCTCTCTGGTAAGTCCTGCCTTTGTAGACTTTTGTCCAAAAGCAAATACCCTTTGAATCATAATCATAAATATAGTCATAAATAAATAAATCATAAATAAATCAGAATCATAAATAACACACACACACATGACAATGTTCTGTAGAAAGATCAAATGGAAGTGGACATGGTCCTCTGGATTGTTTTATACCTTAGTTCAGCAATGGTATTCTCCATGAAGCATCCTAGAAGCAGACTGGGGAAATGACCATGTCATTTGACTGAGTTCTATATTAAATAGCAGTTGATAAATTTACCTTGACTTACCTTAAATATGGCTTAGATTCTGCCCACAATTTTAGGCAAGAGGTTATTGGAATTAATTAGCTCAAGGACTCAGGCAAAGATATGGCATTTAGGTAAGTTACTCGTGGTTCAAATGAACAACTCTGCAAATTTTGGTAACTTAAGAGAGTGAAGGTATGTTGTTCTACCCATGGCAGTTTTAACATGACTCAGGTCATAGTGTGAGATTCTGCATCACGATGACATTCAAAGGTCCAGGCCTTCTGTCTTTTGTCACCTTCATCCTTACCATGTGATCCCTAAGGAACCACAGGAAACAGAGGAGAATGTGTAGAGCATGCATACCCACTCTCTACTGCCTTGGTCCCAAAGCTGCTCCTCAGTACCAAAGGGCTGGGAAATACAACCTGCGGCCAGTAATATAATCTGCCACTGATAGCTTTGCATCTCTTCACACTGGTTAAGGATCACTAGAGGAACAGATTTTGTATATATCTATATCTATATATATATATATATATATATATATATATATAGAGAGAGAGAGAGAGAGAGAGAGAGAGAGAGAGAGACAGAGACAGAGACAGAGAGAGACAGAGAGAGAGACAGAGAGAGAGAAAGAGAAAGAAACAGTGGTACCTTGGTTCATGAACTTAATCATTTCATGATTCTGGAAAAGATGGCTGTGGTTGTGCTCATCACCCGATGCAGAGTTGGCAAGAACAAAACTTGCCAAATGCTTCTGTTTGCAAACCAAATTGCTTACAAACAAAAGTATTCATGAACCAAGGCACCACTGTATATATACCTTCAGAGTTCAGTGTGGAAGAATGTAAAAAGGCTGTCTGTGCCAGAGAACAGGAGGATCCAGCCGAAAGAAGAAAGCCTGGGAGTTCACTATAGAGTTCTGTGGGCATTCATATCAGGAAGCCAAAGGTCTGCACTGGTAAGCTGAAGAGCCTGAGTTGGAAGCCTGGAACTGATGTCCAAAGGGGATAGTGAAGGCTGGAGCTCCTCAGAAGCGGAAATGCACACTTGTCATCTGAAGGAAAATCCTCCACTTCCAAAAACTGAATCCATCTTGTTGCCCTTTCTATTCCATCTAGGGAAACAGCCTATTGATTGGTGCCACCCACGCCCAGGGTGGTGCTTCTGTCTTTCTCCAGGAGGTCTGCCATTCAGCTACGCTCAGAACTGTGCTAAGCAAATCTGCTAGACACTTTTTATTCAAGTTGACACTACAGTTAATGATCACAATCTCATCTGAATATTTCATGTGAAAATACCCAGCTCCATAATAGCTCACTGTTCCATTTCTCTTCCTCTTGCCATCCTTGGGACTGGTGGGAGAAATACTCACAGAGGCCCTTTCCTGAGGTCTTTCTTTGTGGGCACTAACCCACTGCCACACTGGGGGTACTGGCCTCCTGGAGAATTTTATGAATGGAGCTGCTTATGATTATGTCATAACTAAACCTATGTCTTCCATGATTTTAGTCAGGTCCTACCACTTTGGTTTAACTTATTCTTTATAGTAACAAAATTACTTTCATTTGGTATCTGAAAGAAAGGAATATCAAAAATAGGCTGTAACTATTATTTTATTATAGTGATAATAAATTGCATAATATAATGAATATATTAGTAAGTACTGGTATTTATAAATATTACCATTTGCTAATGTATTATTTATATTAACTCTTATAATTATAAGATGTCTACTATAATTTTAGGTTACATTTTTAGATGTGTTATATTCTGAAGCATTATAATAACATGCAACACCCAGTTTTTCTCAGTGTCTGCTATTTAAGTATTTAAATTTAGTTTTGACATACCTGCTCCTAGCACAATGATTCTGACCTATTGGGCCTATTTTTTTTAACTGTTAATACAAAAATTTTCAAGTCATTCTGAAATACTTTTTATATGTGTGACCTGTCCTATTTTTAGAAAAGGTGTTGGAAAACAATAGAACAATGAAATTACTTCAAAAGTTCTGTTAAATGGAATTGGAACCACTAATAGACGTTACATTGTTCGTGGCTCCAGTTTCTTAGATTTATATGCACCCACTCTCTTGTGCCTGAAATAAATCTGCTGTCATCTTTGCCTCTACTCTATTCTAAGCATACTGCACAAACAAGGGCCTACTTCTTGAGAGAGTAAGCAAGCCAAGGATGTCATGTTCCATCTTCATGATGAAATGCAGATTTGTCATTAAAAGACAAATTCTTCATTTCCAAAAGCTGAATATAAATGCCTGAAAAGATTTTAGCTAATGAAATTTAGCCCCTCCCCCCAACCAAAACAATTTAAGACTACACTCTGGAGCTTAGCCAGAGTGTTTCATTTGGTTCCAAAATGCATACGTTTCTTTTATTTCTTGATACTGCACATAGGATTTTGTTGTGGAGAGGCTGGCAAACAAATGTCAATAGGCTTGTTGAGTTCAATAATACTGCTTGCTTGATTTGCTGGATTTATTTCGGTACCTCGTGGTTAGGGAAGCATAGCCGGTGTGGCTTCCGCCTGCTCCAGAGGAGAATGACTGACCCAATGCCATAGCCATTGAGTGACCCAAATCATCATTCAGGCCCAGTCCCTCCTCTACCATGCAGCCCTTTGCTTCAAAGCAGTTTGTGCAGGAAAGGAGGACAGAGACGTGTTCTTTCCATTCAACATTTCTACCTGTTTAGGCTGAGTTTTGAGCCCAGGCTCAGTTTACAAAATTTCTTGAGGTTTGCTAAAGACTCCTTCCTAATTCACCACCCGGTCCTGGTAGCCACAGTCTAGGAACAATCTCTTCCTCTAGTTACCAGTTTTATATCTAAACATGAAATTTCACACTACTCCTATAATGTTATTCTGGTGGCTTGGAAGAGTTACATGGACTTGGGCATGGAAAACTGGATGAAGGAAATTCTATAACTTTATTTGTTATAGCTTCTCTCAAATAACCAGTGAGTTTTACTGAAGTGGTAGCCCTGCAAAGAGGGGGAACAGACTTTCAGGAGGATGCAGTAAATGCAGCGACTCAGCAAAGTCACCAACTTCCTCTCCCGTGGGGTGCTGGGGAACCAGACATGGCATCAAACACCTTCTTGTACTATGTTTTGTTTCGTTTTGTATTGTGTTGCTATAAACTCCTCCAGTGTGACTTTGGGAGATTCAGTTTCACCCTGTCCCACATATCCTTCTCCCTCAAGACTAGTAGTGCAGAAATCAGATCCATAGTTTCATGAGGGTGGTGCTGAGGTAGAAGGGCTGACAAGGGTGGTTTCTCCATGCCCATGGCTTATCAATGCCAAGGAATGCGGAAGAAACATCTCATCTAGTGTGGCGGTCTCCAGGGTACCCAAATGTAGTGGCTCTGCATTTGGGAGACAGGCAGCAATGACCCACATACCAAAGGAGGCCAACCTCTCAAGGTAAGGATGTGTGGCACCCCTGATGCAAATGTGTATGAAGGAAGGAACTGAATGACATTCACAGCCCGAAGTGATTCCATTTCATCATTTTGTACACATACATTCATGATGTGCTATGTGTTATATATAATTTACTAAAGCATGCTTTTAAAAATAGATTTAAGGAGCATGGAGACCCCAGAAGCGTATGTTATTGTACTGGGCTTGAGTTTCTTTTTCCCTCCCACAGGGGACCTCTGAGGGTCTATTTGAGGGCATGAATATGGAAAATTCAGCTTCAGCTCCCCCACCCCACTCCCTGAACAGCACTGCAGAACTGTGCTAAGCTCTTGTGGTTTTGAAAGAACAGATGCAAAAGACAAAATAAGTTTAAAAGGAATTTGGGGAATGGGTCCTAAGAATCACCACATTTTCCTATCACTCCCAGAAAATGCATATATTTTCAGGGGTACTGTACATCTGTGTGGCTCCAAACCACCAATTATTTTTCCAAGCAACATAATTACAGCCTTCTTCTGAAAATGTCAAACACTCAAATGAAATACAGCTTCAGAAATTTTCACTTAAGTTAATTGGTTCCAATTACTCAGACCTGCTTTGGCCCCCCAAAACACATGAAAACCAAGCTCTCTCTCTCTCTCTTTCTCATCTCCTATACTTTTTCCAGAGAAAGAAAGGAGGAAAGAGAAGAAATCCAGAGAGAAAGCAAGCAAGCAAGAAAAAAGAAAGAAAGGAAGGAAGTGAAGGGGGAAGGAAGGAAAAAAGGAATAAAGAATGGGAGGGAGAGAGGGAAGAAGGACAGACACTTGAATTCTACATAGTTCATTGCAACTTCATCTAAGACAGGGCATATAATTGAAGAGGACAAGCATAACACTGCCTCAACTTACATCTGCACCCCTGTGCATGGGCACTGAAAGGTCACAGAAGTCACTGGGCTTCCTGTTGAGCCACTGTGAACTCAATCTGCTGGGTTTGGTTTGCTGAATGTATACGCACCTCAAGGGTTGTGGGCATGGGTTATCTGTAAGAGGTTTGCTTCTCACTGACCCTAGTTAAAACCTGAGCTGACCCTTGGTCCACACTGCAGGAGCCAGGCTGTGCTGAGAAGCTTGGGCAAGACAACTTGGGGGTAAGCAAGACTCTGACTGAGCAAATGTGTTAACTGTTAGCTAAAAGAACACTCAGAAGCAGCCCTGTTAGGAGACAGATTCTTACTCCTGATTAATGACCCTGTTTGTGAAATGATAAAGGATGAATAGAAGTATAGTTTCAAAGTGATGCCCTAGGAGCAATGTTTACAGGCTGAGATCCTGTTAAGTCATTTTGACCTACTTCTCCAGCGCCTACCTGGAGATGTCACCGATCTCACTTAGGACCAATGTCTGCCTCCATGGAAACCCCTTTTTATAACCCGACGGAAACTCACAGATGCTGGCTTCTCATTCCACTGTGTGGTATCCTAGGAAGAGCTTTGGGAAAAAACAGCTCAGTTTGTCCATATTTACCAAATCTAATGAATCAACTGGAATTTACCCTTTTGCTTGTTAACTTGAGTCAGTGGTGGATGGCGGGGGAGCAGGTGACTTTTAAGTTAAGTTTCCTTTTAAGTTAAGGTCCATTTCTTAGGGAGCCATGGACACATCCAAGACTGGGCACTATACTGGTGTTTTAGGTCTGTGACTATGCCCAGCCCAGGAAACAAAGAGCACTCTGCACAGGAGCAGGGGCAGGCACTGTGGCCAGCACTTTAGTTTAAAGTCATTCAAAGCCTGACTTTGTCATTTAGCCTAAAACACGGTGGATTCCTAGAATCAAGACATCTTCCACTGAAATCACAGCAGGGCACTAGGACATAGAACAGAAATGATTCAGGGCTGATCTGTACTGTTGATTAGCTGACCTGCTCCTCTGAGCTTCCAGAGGGCCTCCTTCATCGTCAGTGCCATTTGCAAGGCGGCTGTAAAGACACAAAGCTATGATTCTCTTGCTTGAAGTTTAGTGTCAGTGCAATGAACTGACAAGCTCAGTCTGTTTTTTAGTTGCCAGGAGTTACTGTCATAAAACTCCCCTTCATCTGGCATTGGCCGTGAGCCCCCTCAGCTGACTCAGCCAAGAAGGTCTGGATATAGGAAGCCTGCTGCCCTATCTTGCTCTGTAATGTGTGTCTGCAGCAGCTCCTTAGGCCACCTGTAGTTGCTGAACCAAAAGAGCCATTAGCTAACCTCTGTCCCCATCAGGAAGGTGGCTCATTCCCTTCCTGAATGTCAAGCTTTGTGCGTTAGGAGTGTAAGAATGGGGACTATCTTTGTGGACATGCAAAGGCAAGAGCTCACTGTTCATCTCCTGCAGTCAGGAAACATCCTATCAGGACCTAGAGCTGCTCGTGAGCTCCAGAGGGCCCCATGTCAGGACATCCTGAGGACCTCTTCCTTTAGACTCCAGAGACAGTGAGACCAGCTCAGGTCAAGCCTGGCCAAATAAAAGGACTTAGGGACATCGCATGTAACTGAATGCAATGCACTCCAAATCTAAGGATGAAAGAGGTGGCACCCAGAGCATCACAAGAAGCCCTTCCTCTTATACTTGAAGCTGTTGCTTCCAATCAAACCCAGAATGACCTTGAGGTAAAAGAGGGGAACACTTCTACCGTAGGAACACATTGATCAAGTCCCCAACCTCTTTGGTCTCTGATAGGAAAAACATACCAGATGTTAGATGCATATTTTTCTCCCTGATCTACCAAAAAGGGAAGGGGAGAAAAAAACCTGAGTGCTACAGCAAGGGTTTTCATAGAACATTAGAATTTCATCAGTGGGAAAACGTAGTAACAAGATTTGGATTAGATTTACAACAGAAGCAGAGCTTTCTCTTTATTGATTATTTTCAGACTTTTTCAAAAGAATTTTCCTTGGATTTCAGAAAAATTCACTGAAAAGATATTATTTATTTACTCATGGATGAAAATGACTCTCTTGTCCAGCTTAAAAAAAATACGTAATAAAATTTGGCATTACTTAGTATGGGAAATATTTTGAAAGTATCTTCCTAAAATATTGCCTTGCTTTCAAATATAAAGCATTCTTTTCCTAAAACGTCTGGACTCTGAGGTATCTCCTTCATTTATCATCAGACAAATGCTTCTAAATAACTTCAGATTGGGAGTTAACCAATTCAAAGCAAAAGAGGTGAGGTTTAGATATACTAAAACTGAATCAAAGTCATTCCTTGGTATCATTGTTTTTAGGATACCCACAGATACAAAAATAAGAAAATCCTCAACTCTCTCATACAAAATGATACATTTAGTATTTACCTCTAATATCTAATACAGCACAAATGCTATATATTTGTTGTATTATTTTGGGGGATAATGGTATTTTGGGGATAATGGTAAGGAAACTGTACATGCTCAGTTCAGGTGCAAGTTTTTCAAAAACATTTTCAATGCACATTCGGTTGGACATACAGATTTGGAATTGGTGGTGGACATTAAGGCCCCCAATGTCCCTCTGCTCCTGACTGAACAGATGGGGTCCTGTTTCTTGTGTCCTGCATCACATTTCTGCTAAGGGGTTCAGTGAGCCAAGAACTCATTTGTAGAACAAATTTTCAATACTACTATTAAGGACATAAAATCATGTGAGTCATGGATTTTGTTTTCATATAGTAAAAGGAGACCCATGCATACCAAAAGTTCAATACTTCTAGAATGGTCTATATTTTATTATGGATAGGCAAATTAACTCAGTGTTGACTTCAGTGTTCAGCACAAAACTGATCACTTCTAGGACTAGTATCACATAGGTCATAGGACAATCAAACATGGAAACATGTCACACACTAGATGGACAATTCAGGAAGAGACCTTAGACATCATCTTCACCCTCAGCTAAGTGTGCAGAGTCAGAGCCGAGGTCTGCAGAGGTTATAGACAGGCTTGAGGCCACAGAACTTCCGGGTAGCAGAGCTTGATTAGAATGTACTTTTCTTGATTCCACTTCCAGTGCTCCTATTCAAGTTGACAGGTAAGAGCATTCCCTCCTTAGTATCCCGTGTGTGCCCACAGATACCCTGGGCATGTGACAGATGCACGTTCTCTTCCCCACCAGGGTTGCCACTGGCTGGCCACACGCATATGGGCAAGTCCCAAAACTTCTCGAGATCTGAGATACCTCATCTGCAAAGAGAGGTAATTGGAGCTTTCTGTTGTTCTGCACACTTCAGCAAAGTATCTCCACAGCAGAACACAGAGGGTGGTGACTCTACGTAGGGATTGGAGGTGAAACCTTGCAAACAAGATGTGCACTTGAAGTATCAAGAGTCATCTGTCCTATTAATTTTTGTGGTTTCTGCATTAATCATACATTAATATAGTGATGCATGATTAATTAATATATAAACAATGCTTCTATGTTTGCTTTAATATGAATATAATGTTCAAAGTGTCTCATCAACAATTAAAGTTGGTGCAAAAAAAAAAAAAAAACACCAAAAAAACCCAAAACGAAACAATTAAAGTTGATTTGCCAGATAGCGCTTCTTTATCCTGAGGTCAGGGACTGGAAGATTTTCCAGGCCACTGCTTCCTCAGTGATGCCACGTTGTACGTCTGTTTCTATTTTGCCACATTTTCTTATCCTGGGTACAAGAATATGAACTGTTCTCCTACCCCAGAGTCCAATGGCCCTCAAAAATGCCTGCCTATTGGAAGATGGAAGAGGAGGTGGGACAGCAAGAGAGACCTTGAAGGAAAAATTTGTACCATAAGCGTAGTTTAGATAGGGACACAGATATTCAACAGAGGGAAATAGGAGGGCTGGTTTTCTAGAAAATCCTGGGGAGTGACTCCTCAACTTGGTCTCTGTCTAAAGTGTATCTGCTTTGGTGTCTAGCCAAATCCTTTGCCTTAAACCTTCTCCTCCTCCTCTTCCTCCTCCCCCTTCTTTTGAAAGAGATAGGTTATGAATAAATATTTGGATTTAGAAGGAATTAGTTTAAACATCTCTGAAAAATGTAACATTACCTCTTATTCAGATGCAAATCTTCTGTGCACCTAAGAGTGCTTTTTCCCTCTGTCTGGAGTCAACACCAAAGCAAATGTCTGCCTTGGCTTTTCCTAGCACTCTGATTGTGACACCCCTCACCTGGGATTGTGGGGTGACTTGAAGTAGAAAAGACAAAGCTGGGGGTGCAAAGAAGGATGGTTCTCACCCAGTCCCTGGGCAGTTATCAGCAAAGAGAGGGAGGTCAGCCAGATTCCTCATCTGCTCCAGCAGCAGAGGCATCCTCCCCAGTGACTTCTCCAGATGGAAAAGTACTCAGAGCTTCTGACCTTTTCCCAGAGGACTGAGTGAGTTTGATGAGAAGAGACTTCTGCTCTTCAAAGCAACTGAGCATACATGAATTGAGTCATTCGTTGAACTGTTTAAGCATCCTGCACATAGTAGGTATGTGATAACAATTTTTCAGACACACAAATCAGTACTGATCCTCCACCAAAGAAGAAGTGGCAAGAGACTTATGGAAAGGAATGGTCCAGTACAGTGCACTATCTCCGTTCTGATTTAGTTTCCAATCTTATATTTAGAGAACAACAATTTTAAATTAACCTAGAAGGTGTTTTGTCTAACCTAATCATTTTGATGCTGGCTGCATATTAGAATCACCTGGCAATTTTTAAAAATTACTAATGCCCAGGCCCTACTCCAGAGTGATTGAATCAAAAACACTGACCCCTTTACATTGGTTGGTTGTTTTAAGTCCTCTGGTATTTGTGATGCACAGTGAGACTGTGAATGACTGGTCTAGTGAGGCAGGTGGGGTGGTTTTCCCAGGGTCCTACCAGGCTGGTGCACAGCTGGGAGGAGAACCCATGACTCCCCACCCAGTCTCATGCTCTTTCCCACACACCACATAAGTTCTCCTTTAGCCCTATTGCCCGTGGGATAAGTTACACTTTCCCACTGGGAAAAGGGAGCAGTGGTTGACCCACTAACCCCTTGGAAACAAGTGCTTCAGCACCATGGGAATTTTCTGGGTCCTATATGTGGAAGTGGTCCAGCCCAGGATGTTTTTTCAGGAAAGGATATTAGGAGCAGGGGTCCTTTGGTAACTGCCTATAAGTATGGGAAGATTGTAGCCCCAAAATATCCCCTTTGCCTCCAGTTACTTGTGCTGAGAGACATCTTTTGGAGGGTAAAGACATATAACTTCTTGGAATATGCACACTTTGTAACTAACTCTTCTTCCCTTTGGGCCAAATGAAAAACTGAAGATTAAGTGCCTAGCACAGTGCTTGGCCTTAGTGTTTTACAATACTTATATAATAGTTATTATGCTTTAATCCCAGCACTCAGGAGGCTGAGGTAGGCGGAGCATTGTGAGTTCAAGGCCAGCTTGGGCTACAACGTGAGCGCAAGTCCAGCCTGATCTACATAGTGTGACCTTGCCTCAAAAAACTAGGGCCGGGAGTTTGGCTCAGCAGCTTAAGCACCTGTCTGGCAGGCGCGAGGCTGTGAGTTCGATACCCGGTGCCACAAAAAAAAAAAAAAAAGTTATTATGTCTGCATTGAAATGAAGACTGAGATTCTAATTATGGTGTCTACTGCTTTAAATTAAACTAGAAGGTCCTATGAGCTGGCCTAACCGTTCTTCCTTCCTTACAAGTAAGATGGGAGTGGGGCATGGGGTGGTGATGTGAGTTTCTCTGGGATCGTGTGTCATATTCAATGGTTGATCAAAGATTCATGCCTTGTCATGAATTAATGCAGTAGTTTCTCTCAAAATTGAAAAAAAGAAAAGAAAGGCATTTGAGTGTCTTGGTTTGGTGTTCAAATCCTGATCTGATCATATTTCTGGGTGGAAAAGTTATTTAACATGCAGGAGGCCAACATTCAGAAGGAAAGGAGAAAGAAAGAAAGAAAGAAAGAAAGAAAGAAAGAAAGAAAGAAGGAAAAGGAAAAGAGAAGAAAGAAGGGTGCAAGGAGGAACGAAAAGAAAGCAAAAGGAAAAAGACAAGGGAGGAAGCAAGAAGAAGGAGGAGGACCAGGCAAAGTGCCCTGAGAGACAGCAGACAGACGACGAGGGGCTGCCAGTGAGAAGGCACTGCAGAGGCTGAGAATTCACTTTTTCAAGAATATTTCTCTAATCCATGATTCCAGCAGAAGACCAAGACCTGCTGAAGGAAGAAGGAGAAGGATTGGGACAGGGGCAGAGAGAAGGAGGGAGGTTCTGAGTGAGAGTTCCTGTAGAAGAGGGGCAGGGCAAGAGCTAAATTTGTTCCTGAGCAATTCAAGGACAGGAAAGAGGTGGGAAACAAAAGCAAATGGCGGATGCTGGAGGACGCTGAGTGGCTTCCCTGTAGGACTGAATTAAAGAGTGGCACAGGTATCAAAGGCCTGGAGAGGGCTACTTTTCACTAGGAGAATGTACCTCTTTGAAGTGCCCTCCCAAAGAAGGTATGTGATGGACTATCACCTTTGTAGAAAGGGAAAGGAAAGAACTGGACGAAGTGGATCAAAGGATGTGAGAAATCTGTGACCTACGCTTGAAACAAAGCATGTGTAGCTTAATTAATGCATTTAGCTACCTGACCAGAAGAGCCTCAGATTCAAGCCCACCTACGGAGCCTCATCCAATTCAGATGAGTGCTCTTTGAAGATGAAAAGCACTTTAAAGTGCTGACTCTAACCTTGACCATGTATGCTGTTAGTTCCATGCGGAAAGAAAAAAAAATAATATTAAATGTGTTGTAATACTTAAGAGTGCTTCCTTGGAGGCGGTGGCCTTTCAACACAGCTAGGCATACATAAGGAAATGAAGAGAAGTATGATGGCAGGAAGGAGGTGGACAGGCTAGGCAGGACCGATTGGGGGGTTCTTTGAAGCCAAAGACTAGACTGGGATGGGAAGGAAAAAGAAGAGCTTGGTGGGAGGAGGTGGGGACAGTGGTAGAGAGGGTACCTAGAATGTAAAACGCCATGCGTACGGCTCTGAGGAGAGTAACCTGAAGTTACTCTGAGACTGGCCAGAAGAGATGAATGGAATGGTGTCACACTGCAATACACGTCCTTAAGTTTGTACAGAAGGGACATTACCCTCATAGCAAGGCATCTTGTCCTTACTACTGGCCTGGGAAACAATGAAAGATGACAGGAGTGAGTTGCTCTGGAAAAGCAGAAGGCCCTTTGTGCATTGAACTCTTTCTCTTTCTCTCCTCTGTCTCTGTCTTTGTCTCTTTCTCTCTCTCTCTGTTTCCCTCCCATTCACATCCCTCCCCTTTTGCCTCCTGTCCCCTCTCCTTTCCTCTCCTCTCTTCTTCCTACTCCTTCCTCTCTTTCTTCCTCTGTTCCCCTCCTCCATTTTTTCTCTCTTCCTCTCAAAGTTAGCTAAAATGGCAATAGGCAATGAGAAAAGGCAAAAGGTGTCATCCTAAACAAAGGCGGAAACCTGCCTAACCTGCTTCCATGAAGCATGGGGATTTGGTGTTTTCCATAAGGAAGATTTCCAAGTTAATGCTTGGCCCATTTAAGGATGGTGATGGCCAAGCAGCAGCAATGAAAGGCAGGAGTAGCTTTCTTGCATTCAAGAGAAATACTTCTTTCATTCCATTGATTCAAGAACTTAAGGCAAATTTCTGAAGTTTCTTTTTGGCGAGACATAACCACCCCTCTAATCCTGCAGAGGCAGGAGGAGACTAGAAGACATGGCAGAAAGAACAGAGGACTTGGAGCCCAAAGTCCATTTGATTTACTCCTTCTGGGTTATCCAGCCTTGGCCTGTTACTCGACTCCGCATTTCCATTGCCCTTGTTTGTGTCAGAACTTGAGAATCTTAAAAGACTGAACTCTATCTACGTTGCTAAATTGGCCTTTTCTCAGGACATTGATAGTAAAAGTTCAGAGGTTTGGCATTTTCATTATCTCCTGGTATCTGTTTCAAAAGTTGCTTTGCATTTGTTGCTTCTGAATGCAAGAGAAATGCCATTGGTTATGCTTAAGCTTTATTTGTACTAACTTCCCGGTTAAGACATAATTAAATGTTCTACTTCTTCCCAGGAAGCCCCTAGATGATCTTCCTGGAAGGAAGTAAGCTTCAAGCCACTCTCTCTTTCCTTTCACTTCTCAGGAGCCCCTGGGTCACCTGTCCCTGGTTAGTTGGGCACATGCACTGGGAATACAGCAAAGCATGATGGGACTGAGCGGTGGTTGCCAGTCTAGGTCATCCCAAGCACCAATCAAGTGACTGGGACAGATAGTTTGTGTTTCTTGAGTCTCAGTTTCCTCATTGGTGAAATGGGACTAACAATTATGTTTAATAGAATTATGAACATTAAATAAAATAGTATATGGAAAACCCTTAGCATTGGATCTGATACAGAGTAAAACAATATATATGAACTATTATTATAATGTCATTGTCATTAATACAACTGTCTTAGTTACTTTTTTCTCATTGCTGAGACAGAATACTTGATGCCCAAAATTAGGGGAGGGAAGGTTTATTTCTTACAGTTCTTGGGGGTTTCAGTCCATCCCCAGGTGGCTGCAAGGCAGATTGGCATGGCTGAGGGCCAGCTGTTCATGGCTGCTGCAAACAGCAAAGCACGAACTGCTCAAGAGAGAGAGAGAGGCCATGCCTTCCTCTTGCCCTTATACTGTATGCTGGCTCTGCCCCTGGGCGGGTACAACACTCATATCATCAGTCTCAGCGCCAGACAAAAAACCAATCATGATCACCACACTCAGCCACATCCATGATTGCATGAGGCTCAGGGGTGGGAGGGGACTCGTCATCTGGGCACACTATAACAACAACTATCAGAAACTTACGAATAGCCTCAAATTAAATCTGGTTCATTGGTCTGGTAGTCTTTGACTCAGATTTTTTTCCCCTTTGCTTTCTGATTCTGATGCTAGTTAGTTTTCCCTTTTAAAAATCTAATAAGCTGAATATTGCTAAATAACAGTTAATGCAGAAGGATTCTACGTATTTCTTTTAACACTTTAACTCATTCCACCTACCTTTTGTTGTGGTCTTCAGGGTTAATTAGGAACAGCTTTGTACTTGGAGAGAGTTGGTTAATCACGATGTAGAATGTTGGAAGAAAGCTTCTCACATGCTTTTCATCTTACCATCCAATTCCCAGGAAACCTGGGTAAAACCATTTTACTTGTCTAAGGCCACCTACAGTATTAGGTAATTATTAGAACTGATTGCATATCAGAGCATAAATACAGTGCTATAGAACTGCACTTCACTCGTGCTCCCTCACGGCAAATGAATCAGAGACACCGCCATGTATTTTTGAAGAGTAAATCTTTGTGCTAATTAATTATATTAATATCAACATGTTGATATTGATATAATTAGCACAGTAGATGACACTGATATAATTAGCACAAATATTTACTCTTCAAAAGTAAGTGGCAGTGCATATGCATATAATAACCTTAATAATAATACTGAGTGGTTACAGTACCACTTTCTCTGAGGAGCTTATAAAATACATAAATAGCAAATAACTGAAATTCAGACTTCATTGAGGGCTTTGATAGTATCATTGAGCAAGGTTGAAGAGGTTTATGCAGTCAGAGAAACCTCATAAATATATCTTTATGGGGGTATTTTTCCCCAAACAGAGGTAAATTTCTAAGCTGCTACCAACAGGCCAAAAATTAAGCGATGTGCTCAGTTATGTATGGGCGTGCATTGCTTAGTGACAGATATGTTCTGAGAAATGTGCCTTTCACCGAATTCATCATTTTCAAACATCATAGAGTGTGATTACACAAGCCAAGATGACTATTACATCACCAGGTGTTATAATCCTGTGGGACCACCTTCATATATGTAACTGGCCAAAATGTCATTATGTGGAGCATGACTGCATATGGCATTGAGATTGAATAGGGATCCTTCTCGTCCTTTACTTGGATTCATGTTCGACTACCCTAAAACCACAATTACGTGGTTTTAAATCCAAATAGAATTGAATATAAGCAAAAGTGTTAGGAAACAAGACAGAAAAATATATATTCAAGTCTCCGTGTCCCCAGAATCACTCTGTCAAAAGACCACAGTCACCAATTCTACCTGTGAGTCAGTTCTCTTTTGCTTGATGATGTGGACCCCATACACTGTCACACAACTGTGGTAGAAAGAGAGGCTCTGGAGAAGATGTATGTGATACCAGGAGAGGGGAGGGTGGCATGGTGCCTAATGGTTCTATTGGCACTGTGCTGTCAGGAGCCGATGAGGACCAACTTCCCCACTGTGTTTGTGATGGGAGATATTAATCTCAACCAATTCCTTATTTCTTCATTTCTGAGTACAGGCTAATCAATTTTCACATTGTCTTACCATAACAACTACATTTACAGCCACCACAGTTTTGAAGCCCTGTATACACGTGAAGCCCACGTGTATACAGATGAACACATACATATCTGCACATACAAGTACACAAGTAACACACTGAGCACAAAGCACAACCATAAGTTCAAATGAACCCACTGATTAGTATGAAAAACAGAGGTCAAGAGACTCAAAATAAATTACATTTTACAAAACACTGACCTCCTGGGAAACACTTGAAAAGTAAGCATGGTTTTATGGACTGACAGAAAGGAGCATTAGTTATTTTCACCCTCTTTTCCTCTGTGCACTGACTCCTATAATAGAGCGTCCCAGATGTTTCACTTCTTAGGGCCTCTTTGGACGAGTAGATTGCACAGCAGGAGGCAACATCTGGGGGAAATAGGAACAATTGTGAGAGCCTTAGAATATTGGTGTGTGCCTGGCTGTTATTCCTGAATGTGTTTCAGAAATTTTTTTTTGAAATGCAGCCTCTATTATCATTTATAATTTCTGGGCACAATACCAGAAGAGTATGTCAATATTTCTTCTTGAGGTTTTAACTTTTGATTTTGCAGAAAAAGGAGATTTTTCTTGCATTCATGAGGTTTTAGAATTTTGTCTGCAAACTGACCTTCCACCTTACCCTGAATCATACTGTTTTGTTATTTCTTAATACACAAAACTACTTTGGTTCTTCAGTAAAGGACTTCATTGTTATCTGGGTGAAGTTAGATAGTTGTGGCATCTCATGAACATCGCTGTGTAGACAGTGCATGGTTCAGAGGATTGAGGTGCAGTCCTGATGCTTCTGATTGTCTCATTCCATTTTGACATCGTAATTGTGACTAATCTCCACCAATTTTGCCATTACATTCTTTCTTGCGATTTTAATCTTCCACAACAAGTTGGAAATAACAGCATTGGAATGGGTATATTTCAGAGACACACTGGAACTATTTTGCACTGCAGCCTCAGTTCTTGGTGCTTTTCCTAAGCTGGTATCCGAAGGCACACACTGAAATCATTTTGCCCGCATAATCTTGCCTTTTAATAGCTTCCTAACAGAGTATCTGAAGAAACACTCTGGAAACATTTTGCCCTCCTAATTTCATGTTGTAATGACATGAAAATGTCATAAAGCAATTAACATGCTAAGCATAAAATGATCTTTAGAAGTTACTTTCTCCATAGGCTCATTAACATCTTTCTAGCTTTAATATCTTGATTGTTTAAAAAAAGTTTAATACTAATTGAGAGACTTCATTTAAAACTGATTACCATTTATTTAGCCCAATCTCTGTCTCTATCTTTGTCTCTCTCTGTCTCTCTTTCAGTGTCTCTTTCAGTCTGTCTTTCTCTCTCTCTGTCTCTGTCTCTGTGTCTGTCTGTCTCTGTCTCTCTTTCAGTGTCTCTTTCTGTCTCTCTCTGTCTCTGTCTCTCTCTCTCTCTCTCTGTCTCTGTCTCCCATTACAATAGACTGACAGAACCCTAGATTTATAAATATACACACACCTTCTGACCTTGCTGGTTAACATTCTAAGTGGAATTCATCTGGTATGAAGCAAAAATCAGGACAACGCTTGAATTGCTCTGGGGGCACAAAGAAGGAGTAGTCGCTGTCCTTGAAGCAGGCATATCCCAAAGTTTCTGCAGGACCTGAAACACATGAAACCAGGTACACAGGGGATTGGGGGGATTGGGGGGATTGGAAGAAATGTGAGATGCTCAACTGGAAAAGTTCTACATATCGACACAGTCACCTGATTCCAACTCCCACCATCTCTCGTGAGTGAGACCTGCCATATGCATTTCTCCAAATGAGAAACCTAAGTCATAGGGACAATGACAGATGGGGCTCTGTCATTCTGTGATATGGGTTTTGCAGCTGTACCTTCCTGAATCATCCGTAGGCAGAATTCAAATCTATGTATTTTTCTGGGCCATCTGAAATAAATAAGGAATGGCGACTAACCTTAACAACCTTTCCTAAAATAAACATAGGAGCCAATTTCCTTGCCTCCTATGTGCCAGGTAATATTCATAACTTAACCTTTAACTCCCTGCACACATTCTTACCTGGATAATGGAAGGGAGGGGAATGAGCTCAACTAATTTGCACAGAACAACACCAAGGATGTCATGGCTTTTCTGCTCCACTCCAGAGATAAGACAGCCTCGGACTTTTCCTATAGACTCTGCCTGTGACTAAATAACACAGCTATGTTCTTGCCAAATATTTTTGTTTTCCTATTTTATGCTAACTCAAAGGTGACCTATAGAGTTGCTAGTAACAGTTGGGTCATTCATTGGTGGTAAAGAGGCAGAATGATTCGTTCTAATGTTTGAAAATAAAGTTAAAACTGGGAGGGGCTATTTGGTTGGTAATAAATAACAAAAAAGATATATGAATAAAAATAAGCATCTTAATGATTTACCATCGCTATGAAACCAATAGGCTGGTGATCCAATCCGATATTCACAAATTTGTATAATCCTCAGGGTAAAACAATTTAATGGGCTGTCTCTTTTATAGTTACAAAAGGCCTTTCATGTGATCAATTATACATAAGAGTACAATAAATGTAACTTTCTTCATACTAATCACATCTAACTTAAATTCTCTTGTTGGTCTTTGGAGTGTATATAGCATTCCCGATAAAGTTTTTAGTTTTGACTCTTACCAAAAGTTAATGTGCCCAAAACTTCCAAATAAATCTTCAGTATGAGGGCCTTTTTTTTTTTCACACTAAATAAAACTGTTCAAACAATACAGTTTGTGAGGAAACAGCCACCTCCTCCTGTTTTAGCCCCTTCCTCAACACAACAATCCTGCTGCTTCAGCCTGCCAGTGGGCAGTGGGGGGTTGGTTTGATTGTTTTTCTTCTGTTTGGTTTTTGTTTGTGTTTTGTTGAAAAGGCAGCCTAACACTGTGTTAACACCGTCACCTGAGGCTAACAAAACTTGGCTGGGAGAAAGAGATTTCAGATCCTCACTCCAGTGACAAGTCCCAAGAGGCCCTCAGACCCTCCTAGAGTCCTATAAAGTCAAAATTCCCATCTGTTTTATTATATGTTTAATTGGTTTGCTTCTCCATGGAACAGAAAAGTAAAATGAAACCCCTCATCATGTGCCACTTAAGTGAGGGGCAAAGGTCACATAGACTCTAAAAGTCCTATGGCAAATAAGAAGTGCCTAAATTCCCCTAATTGCCTTAGCCAATCTGTTGATGCCTGACTAAAAGTTAGTAGAGCTCAATATAATTTTTAGCTTCTATTGAGTGCCAGGAACAGTTCTGTGAACTATAGATGCAGTGCAAGTAAGAATGAAACTTGGATTTGCTTCAAAAAAGTACAAAGAAACTTAAGGCACCCTCTTTCTCCTACACATGCAATGTACACAGTTTATGTCAAAGTAGGAAGCCAACCACAGCCTAAAGGAAAGGACCAGAGGAAAGACTGGAGAAAGGTAGTGGACACTTGTCTGCAAGCTTTCAAGAAGAGCATGAAAGATTTCTGTGAAAGGAGGTTCCTTAAGGTCCCAGATGAGAGATTACTTTGTCTTTTGAGGATCCATTTTGGGGTTGCGTATACTGAAAAAGTTACATGTGTGTGAAAATTGTAGGAAAATTCAGGCTTAGCCACTGCAACGAAAGGTAAGAGCATTTATGTGTTTGTGTGTGTGTAATTTGGCCAAGAGTTCCTAAGAAAATACTGTCTGCAGGCTCACTTGTTGCAGCCTGCTCCCATGATTTTAGCTTTGCTAAAGAAATTGGGCTGCCAGCACAGTGCAGTAAATTGGAAAAATGAACTGGAACATCATAATTGTTTCAGCTATAGCAAAGAAAGAGACATCTGGTAGACCACTTGGAAGCCAGCCAGTGATGAAGACTTCAATTAAAATAAAGAACATGTCCTCAGGAGAGCATCTCTGAGCTCAAGAAGTTATAAGTCCAGTGTGCTACTTGAAAGCCAACTACTAGAAAAAGTCATTTTCAAATAAAGCAAGACAGAGAGAGCAAGCTGTGATTTCTTCCAAGAAAACTTTCCATTAATGTACTGTTCTAATTAATGATTTAGAGGGAGTCGAAGGTGCCACTACCCAGGTAGGGAAATAGGTTGCCATATAGGAAGAAGAACTGTAGGTTTGCTTTAAGTTTTCTGAGGAAACGTAAATGCTAGCACAAGTTATAGGGGGAGTCACAGTCAGGAGTGTCCTGGTCCAGGAGTCGGAAGACTTGGGCTCTGCTTCCAACTCTGACACCATGAACCTCAGGCAAGAGATTTCGTCCTTGTGGGTCTCAGTTTCCTAACTAAAGAAAGAGGACACTGAAACCTACCTACCCTTATCGAACTAAAGGGAGGAATACATGAAATATTCTGTATGAAGACACTTGATGCAGTGCCTGGCATAAAGGATGCTTGTACCACACTAGTTAAATAGCATAAACCGGAAAAAGAAAAAAAATCATCTTGGTTATGAATTATGTATTAATTTTCATATTTGAGAGGTGGAGTCTGATATAAGCAGCATGTGTGAAATTAGTTCCCTGATCTATAAGATTCCTGAAAGAAGAATCATGTGGCTCTTCAAAAGATAAAAACAAATTCATACAGTCGAAGACACAGTCTCATATTCTCAACATAGAAACAACTAGACAGCAAGGGCAACGAAATTCCACTCAAGGAAAAGAATCAGAGTCAGTGGCTACAAATGCAATAAGCATTGCATAGCCTGAAGTTGCACAGAAATTCTCAGTAGAATGCAGTCTGTTTTCTAGTTGCTTGGTGTGTCAGTTACTGAGTGCATTATTAGTTACTATTTTTGATAGCAAATTTCTAACAAGATTATTTGTACTTTATAAATATTCCCAGAAGTTGCCTGATCACCATGAAATCATAATCCCAAGTGAATTTAAGAGAACCCACATGGATTTTTCTCTCAAATCTTTTAGATTTTTTTAAAAAAATTATTTTAATTGTCATAAAATTGTATACATCATGTACAGCATACTTTGAATATATTTATGTACACATTGTGGGATGGCTAAGTCTATGAAATTAATGAATACATTTCTTGATGTACTTAACATTTTTGTAGTGAGGACATGGCTCGCACTCAGCATTTTCAAAAATATAATACAGTGTTATTAACTATAGTCATCATATTGTGTATTGAGTTCTTAAATTTATTCCTCCTGTCTAACTGAAATTTTAAATCCTTTCTGCATCTCCTTACCTTCTCCCCAACTCCTGGTAATCACTATTCTACCGATGAGTTCAACTTTTCTAGATTTCACAGGTAGGTAAGACCATGTAGGATTTGTTTATTTGTGCCTGGCTCATTCTAACATTATATCTTCCAGACTCATTCATCCTATTGCAGATGATATAATTTCACTCTTTTAAAAGATTGAACAGCATTCGATTATGTATATATGCCACAGTTTTTCTGTTCATTCATCTACTGATAGATACTCAGGTTGATTTTATATCTTGGCTATCATGAATAGTGCTTCAATGAAGATAGGAGTCAAGTATCTCTTTAACATACTGGTTTTGCTTCCTTTGGATATATACTGATTAGCAGAATTGATGGATTACACATAATCCTATTTTGAATTTTTTCGAGAAACTTCCACAATGTTTTCCATGATGGCTGTATTAAACGACATTCCCACCAACAGTGAGGAAGGAATTCTTTTGTCTTCATATCCTCACCAATACTTGAGTGAGATGATAGCTCACAGAGGTTTTGATTTGTATTTCTTTTATGATTAGTAATAGCAAACAATTTTTCATACACTTATTGGCCATTTGTATGTCTTCTTTTAAGAAATGTTTATTCTTGTCTTTTGCCTATTTGTCAATGTGGTTGAGTTCCTGTTATTGAGTTTCTTGAATTCTTAATACATTTTGCATATTAGTCTCCTCTTCATATATCTGGTTTGCATATATTTTCTTCCATTTCATAGGTTGTCTGTTTCCTTGGGTGTGCAGAAGCTTTTTATTTTGATGTAATTCCACTCATCTATTTTTGCTTTTGTGTTATGCACTGTGGCTTCATATTCAAAAAACCATTGCTCAAAGCAATGCCATGTAGTTTTTCTACTGTTTATTTCTAGTAGTTTTACAATTCAGGTTTTAGTTTTAAGCTTTTAATCCACTTTGAGTTGATTTATATATAAAGCATAATATGAGGGTATAATTTAATTCTCTTGCATGTGGGTTCCTTTTCTCTCAACACAATTTATCAAAGACAGTATCTTTTCCTCAAAGTTTTCTTAGCAACTTTGCTACAAATCAATTGCTTGTAAGTGTGTGAATTTATTTCTGGGCTCTCTGTTCTGTTCCATTGGTGAATATGTCCCTTTTCATGCTAGTATCATGTTGTTTCAATCACTGTAACTTTTAGTGTATTCTGAATGAAGTCAGGTAATGTGGTCCCTCTAACTTTGTTCTTTTTGCTGAAGATTGCTTTAGCTATTTAAGGCCTTCTCTGGTACCATACAAATTTCAGGACTGTGTTTTCTAATTCTATGAAAACTGTTATCAGAATTTTGATAGAGATTACACTGAATCTGTAGATCACTTTGAATAGTATGGACATTTTTTACATTAGTAATTGCAAATTCGTGTGCATGGAATATTTTTCCATTTATTTGTGTCTTTAATTTTTCATCAACTTTTTCTGTTCTCACTGTACAAATCTTTTGTCTCTTTAGTTAAATTTATTACTAACTATTATGCCCCTACCCTTTGAAATGATAATTCTTGAATGACCCTTAATTAATAACTTAGAATTTGTTGAGCCTTTCTCATTCACTAAACTGAAACAAATCCCAACTCTGTTGAATCCTTTGTCTTACTTTATGAACGCATTTGTAATTAATTTGTGCATGTAGCTTTCTCTTCAGCTAGCCTTGAGGGTTTTGAGAGTAGAGGTTCTCCATTACTCCTCTTTTTTAAAAAAATTTTTTTATTTAAACAGAAGAAAAATAAGAGATTAAAGTAAAACAGAATTTCACAACAGGCCAATAGGAGAGTAACAATAACCAACACATTGTTTATTGTTATATTCACAGTAGTTGTTTAGAGTATAAGACATAGATATGAAACATTATCCAGAAAATGATTAGCACAAAACTTTTCCCTCAATGAATCAAGAGAAACCAGCTATATGACTTTTTTTGTTATGACTGCTATATTATTTTCAAAACAACATTTCACATTAAAAATGAAATCTGAGAATGACCCTGTGAAAACTACTTTTCACTCAAAATTTTTTTCTTTAAGTATCTTAACTAATTTTTATATACATAGATAGATTTTCTTTCAGTTTGTCACACAAGTGCGACAATATGATGGTTACATATGTGTGACTTATTTAGTTCACTGAGAAGTATATTTTCAAAGTGCATCCATTTAAGAGTGAAAACGTCTAGTTTATCATTCTTTATAACTGAGTAGTATTCCATTATATGGAATTACTACCTCTTTTTTGTCCATTCCTCAGTTGAGGGGCATTTATGTTATTTCCAAGATCTGGTTATTATGAACTGTGCAGCCATAAACATAGGTACACACATATTGCTGTGGTATGATGTTTTTAATTCTTTTGGAAAGATACCCAGAAGGGGAATACCTGGGTCAAATGGGACCTCCAATAATAACTTTTTGAGGAATCTCCACACTGACTTCCACAGTGGTTGTACCAGCCTGCATTCCCATCAACAGTGGAAAATGGTTCCTTTTTCTCCACAGCCCCTCCAGCATTTATTATTGGTTGCCTTCTTAATACTAGCCATTCTTCCTGGGGTGAGGTGGAATCTCAGTGTAGTTTCCATTTGCGTTTTTTGAATGACCAGTGCTGTTGACCATTTTCCCACGTATTCATTTGCTGTTTGTACTTCTTCATCTGAGAAGTGTGTGTTCACCTCAGATGCCCATTTTTGGATTGGGTCTTTAAATCTTGGAGGACTGATTTTTTTTTAAGTTCTTTATACATTCTCAATAGTAATTGTTTATCTGAGGGACAGTTGGCAAACATTTTCTTCCACATTGTGGGTTGTCTCTTCACTCTGTTGGTGGTTTTCTTGCTGTGCAAAAGCTTTTCAATAGGATGAAATATCATTTGTCGATTCTTTGTGATAGTTCCTTTGCAATCTGACTTTTATTCATAAATTCTTTGCTTAAACCAATGTCTTCAAGAGTTTTACCTACTTTATGTTCCAGCAGATTTAATGTCTGTTTAAATGTTGATATCTTTAATCCATTTAGATTTTAACTTAGTACATCATGAAAGATATGGGTCCAGTTTTAATCTTCAGCATGTGAAAAGGCAGTTTTTCCAACACCATTTATTAAAGAGGCTATCTTTCTTCCAACGAATGTGTTTGGCACCTTTGTCAAAGATAAGGTAGCTTAATGTGTCTGCAGTTGTTTCTGCATCTTCTAATCTATTCTGTTGATCTTCAGGTCTGTTTTTTTGCCAGTGCCACACTGTTTTTATCACAGTAGCTTCACAGTATAAGCTCAGGTCAGGAATTGTGATGCCTCCTGTCTTGTATTTGTTGCCCAGGATTGCCTTTGCTGTTCTTGGTCTCTTCTGGTTCCAGATGAATTTTAGGATTGTTTTCTCTAATTCTGTGAGGTATGCTATTGGAAATTTAATTGGGATTGCACTGAATCTGTGTAACAGTTTTGGGAGTATGACCATTTTCACTATATTGAGTCTTCTTACCCAAGAGCATGGGATATCTCTCCATTTTCTGATATCCTCTTCAACCTCCTTTTTCCGAGTACTATAGATTTCAGTACAGAGGTCTTTTACATCTTTCGCTAGATTGATTCTTAAGTATTTCATTTTTTTAGATGCTATTGTAAAAGGTATTGTTTCCCTAATTTCTCTATCAGTAAGATCGTTATTCGTGTACAAGAATGCAATTGATTTTTGAGTATTGACTTTATAACCAGTTACATTGCTAAATCTGCTTATTAAATCTAGAAGTCTTTTGGTGGAATTTTTGTGCTCTTCTAGGTAGATTATCATATCATCTGCATATAATGCTAATTTAACTTCTTCCTTTCCTATCTTTATTCCTTTTATTTCTTTCTCTTGTCTAATTGCTCTGGCTAAAGTTTCCAAGACTATGTTGAGTAAGAGTGGAGACAGTGAACATCCTTGTCTTCTTCCTCATTTTAAAGAGAAAGCTTTCAGTTTGGGTCCACTTAGTATGATGTTGGCTGTTGATTTGTCAGAGATGGCTTTTATCAGATTGAGATAAAGATCGCTTACTCCCATTTTCTCTAGGGTTTTTATCATGAATGGGTTCTGAACTATTTCAAAAGATTTTTCTGAATCTATTGAAATAATTATATGATTTTTATCCTTGACTCTGTTAATATGATGTATTATATTTATAGATTTATGTATGTTGAAACATCCCTGCATCCCTGGAATGAATCCCACTTGATCATGGTGTACAATCATTTTGATGATTTGCTGCAGTCTGTTTGCCAGTATCTTACTGAGGATTTTTGCATCAGTGTTCATTACGGACACTGGCCTGTAAGTCTCTTTCTTTGTTGGATCCTTCTCTGGTTTTGGAATGAGAGTAATGCTTGCTTCCAGGAATTAATTTGGGAGTATTGCTTCCCTTTCAATTTCATTAAAGAGTTTGAGAAGTCGTTGTGTTAGGTCTTCACTAAATTTCTTGCATGATTCAGCAGTGAATCCATCAGGGCCTGGGCTTTTCTTTGTTGATAGGTTTTTGATTATATCTTTAATTTCATTTATTGATATTGGGTTGTTTAGGATTTTTATGTCTTCTTGATTCAACTTTGGTAATTCATATGTATCTAGGAATCTGTCCATTTCTTCTGTATTTTCCATCTTATTAGAATACAAGTTTTCAAAGTGGTAGAAATCATTTTCTGGATTTCTACAGGGTCTGTTGTGATTTCACCCTTTTCATTCCTAATTTCATGGATTCAAATCCTTTCTTTCCTTTTTTTGATAAGGTTGGCCAAGGGTTTCTCAATTTTATTTAATCTTTCAAAGATCCAACTCTTCAATTCATTGATTCTATGTATTGTTTTTTTAGTCTCCAGTGTGTTAATTTCTGCTTTGATCACTATAATTTCCTGCCTTGTACAAGCCTTTGGTTTAGCCTGTTCTTCTTTTTCTGGAAGTTTGAAAATTTGAAGTTCAACATTAAGTTGTTTATGTGAGCTTGCTCTGTTTTCCTGATGTGGGTATTTACTGCTATAAATTTCCCTCTTAAGACTGCTTTCATTATGTCCCACAAGTTCTGGTATGTTGTATTGTCACTGTTGCTCAACTGTAAAAACTGTCTAATTCCTTCTTTAATTTCATCTGTGACCCATTGATCGTCCAGTAGTGTGCTATTTCATTTTTATGTGTTGATGAAGTTCTTGTGGTTTCCTTTGGCATGGATTTCTAATCTCATTGCACTGTGGTCTGATAGAATGCATGGGATAATTTCAATTCCTTTACATTTACTTAAGCATGTTCTATGAACCAGTATATGGTCTATTTTGGAGAATGCCCCATGTGTAGCTGAAAAGAATGTGTATTCTGATGTTGTAGGGTGAAAGACTCTATAAACATCTACTAAGTCCATTTGCTCAAAAGTTTGATTTAGTTTTATTACCTCATTATTGATTTTTTGCCTAGTTGATCTGTCTTTTTGTGACAGCGGGGTATTGAGGTCTCCCAATACAATTGTATTAAGGCTTATTTGATTTATCATGTCCATTAATAATTGTTTTATATAACTGGGTACGCTAATATTTGTTGCATATATATTTATGATTGTTATCTCCTCTTGGATTGTTCCCTTTACCAAGATATAGTGACTTTCTTTGTCTCTCTTAATCAGTCTTGGCTTAAAATTAGCTTTATCTGCAAACAGAATTGCAACCCCTGCCTTTTTCTGAATTCCTGTTGCATGGAGTATTTTTCATTCTTTGACTTTCAGTCTATGGGTTTCTTTTTGAATTAAATGTGTTTCTTGTACACAGCATATTGTTGGATCTTGCTTCTTGATTCATTCTGCCAGTCTGTGTCTTTTGGCTGGTGAATTGAGACCATTAACATTGATAGTTAAAACTGATATGTATTGACTTATCCTTATCATGTTGTTTTCCTATTATTGCCCCCACCTTTTTTCCTTTTTTCCTTTTTCCCTTCCCTCTAGTTGTTTGCCTTTCCTGGTGGATTCCTTCTATTGGGGTTTATGGAGTTATAGTCGTTTTTATCTCTTCCTAAAATGTCTTTCAGAACATTTTGGAGTGGGAGTTTAGTGGTCGTGAATTTCCTCAGATGTTCTTCGTCATGGAAGTAATTTGTTTCTACCTCTATTTTGAAAGACAGTTTTGTGGAATACACCAATCTGGGTTGAAAGTTGTTTTCCTTTAGAACTTGGAGTACTTCACTCCAAGCTCTCCTTGACTTAAGAGTTTGTGCTGAAAAGGCAGCTGTGATTCTGATAGGCTTTCCTTTATAGGTGATTTGTTTCTTTTCCCTAACAGCTTTTAAAACTTTATTTTTGTGTTGAATTTCTGGAATCTTGACTATGATATGCTTGGAAGTAGATTTTTTTTTTTTTGTGATCGCTAATTGGAGTTCTATAAGACTCATTTATCTGGATGTCAAATTCTTTTTTTCTACCAGGAAGGTTTTCTGTCACAATGTCTGTTTTTAATGTCATTTGTGGTATCTCCTACTTATTCATTGACTCCAATTAATCTTAACTTATTCTTCTTTGTCTCATCAAGCAGCTGCTGGATTCATTTCTCATGTTTCCTTGCTAGTTTTGAGAAATCTTTCTTTTCCTGGTCACTAACTGCAAGTCTGTCTTCAATATCTGAGATCCTGTCCTCACATTGGCTTAATCTGCTTTGAATACTTTCAGTAGGGTTTTTATTCTCCTGAATATCTTCTTGAATCTGCTTTATGGAATCCATTTATTTCCTATGTTGTGCTTCCATAATTTGCTTAAGCTTGCTTATTTTTTTGTCTGTGTCTCCTCTAACATCACTAAGCATGATGTGTGTTTTGGTAATCTCTGTGGTTATTTAAGAGATTATTTCTGATTTCATTTTTTCCAGAGCCTCATTCAATTGCTTTGTTACCACTTCAGAAAGACCTGGTAGGGGGCTTTTGGATTTTTCAGACTCATTGCGCCCTCGGTTTGCCTTTGATGAACTGGGTGTCTGAGGTTGTGTCCTGTTTAAGTGTCATCTCATTTCTTTTCTTTTTTAGCTTAATTCCTAGAGTGATAACTGTTAGTTGCCTGTGGTAGGTTGCTTTATTGATGTTATTAAGGACATCCAGGTGATGACCACTTCTCTCAGGTATCTTTCAGGTGTAGCTGGTTCCTGGGCTCTGAATCTACTGGAAGATCCCACCTCCTCAGTTTGTTAGAGATGAGAAGCTATTGCTTGCCTTGCCTAGTCCCTGGTTCTTTGGCACCATGCCTCAGCACTCTCCGTGACCTCCAGTCAGTCTCAGTCCTGGACCATCAGGGCCAACAGTTATCCAGAACAATTGTATTAATTCTGGCTGCAGTGGCACCCACAGCACCAAACACAGCCAACAAAATAATAAATTGAGCCAACCCCTGATTTGCAACCCTCAGCCATATAAACTGAATTTGTAAACATACAATAGAATGAAAAACATTCATATATAATACATAAGTCCACAATACGTCAATTCTCTCCTCGAGAGTCAGGACCCAAAATGGATTTAAGAGAAGGCAGGGAAGTGGGAAAACAGAAAGAGACTGTAAGTAGGTTGGAGAACAAAGATGGGTAGGGAAACCCCTGCAGAAGACTGAGGGAAAAGAGAGCCAAAAGAAACAAAAACTAGAACAGAACAAAACCACACCCAGCAGGAGGGCAGAAACCACACTCACACTCAAAAATAATAATAAGAAAAAAAAAGAAAAAAAAATAGATAAACTAAACAAACAAAAGAAAAAAAGAAAAAAAGAGTGCACTTCCAGGATTCTCTCTGGATTCACTAATAGACAGCCTGTGGAGACAATGACCCAAATCATGGCACTGTATCCCTGCAAGCCAGCAACTGCTTGAAGACAGAATAGTAGACAACCTTAGCAGGCCTACCCTGAGAACAGACTCATTGGGCTCACCGCAGTCCAAGTGATTTCCATGGGTCTGCGCCCCACCAGGAGCCGCTAGGGGAAGCCAGCAACAGTTTTAGCTCCAGGTTTATCCACCTGGTTCCAAAATGGCTCCCAGCAAATGGCTCTCTCCTGAGGGAGGATGGAGGCCTCCACACTCACTGCCTGCAAGCACAGTCCTCCATGCCCACTGCTCTCCTCCACTGCCAAATCACTCCACAGAGGCCCCTGGGGTCGCCAGCTGCCACCGACTCCACAACTGTGTGTCCCCAGGCTCCAACAGCTCCCCTCACCCAGTGAGTCTGGCTCTGGGCAAAGGCACCGCCAGCCACTGCCTTCTTCTTTATTGCAGTTTTTCTTTTCACTCTCTCTGTGGGTTTTGATTCTGACTTCAGACTCTTCCTGGGTCTGAGGAACTCACTTCCTTCCTTTTTGTCTTCCTCAGGGTGGTGTGTTCATGTGTCTAGATGGTGTCTCTCAGAGAGGCTGTTTTCTCTGCTTCTTACTACTCCACCATCTTCCCGGAAGTCCCTCCATTACTCTTCTTTAAATCCACAGTTTCCATCACTGAGACTGGAACATGGAACATGCTATAAAAATATCTGTTCAATAAATGAGTGAAAGAATTCACTAGGAGCAATGCCTTGTGGGAGTGAGATACAGAAGTGCTGAGAGCAGTGGTCCATTGGGAAAGGTGATGAGATGAGACTTAACAAAAAGTAGGTTCCAGACATAAGATTTGCTTTATACTTCAGAATTCAGACTGGAAAGACTTGGACTTTACCATATCAATTCCAGGAAATTACTTCTTTGGGCTGTTAACTCCTGGAAAGCTAAAGTTCACTAGTAAACACCGTCTTTCTACTGAGAAATTGATGGATGAATTCTGAAATGAAGAAAGACAAACAACAACTTCCAATATTAATGACTACAGATTACAACAGAAGAAATTCCCCAGCCCCTGCTAACAGAGACAGCTTAACCCCCCGCAGATGTGGAGGAATAATGCTTTTGCTCTCTGGAGACAAGTCAGAGGGATCTGAAAGTCTTTCAGGCCTTGAGAAGTATGAGTAGATTTTCTGCAAGTCCAGAATACGTAGATTCCAAGAGAAGTTGAGTCTCTGCCAGAGAATTGGGGCCCAAAAAAGAAAATCTCAAAAATCATGGGAGAGAAGTAACCAAAACTAAAGCACAAATAAATAGCAGAGAAAAAATAGAAGTACTTTTTGGTTGGCCTTCTGAGATACAGAATATAGTTGTGAAGAAGAGAGAGGGGAAGCCTGGAATCTTTATTGGATGAGACCTATGGGAACATGTCTCTTTGTTAAACTTTTTCTTTTGATTTTTAGTGGACAGGAGCACAGGATGGAGAGTCTGCATCGTCAGAAAAAGAAATAAGCTTTGGACTGATTTCCTTCTAATACTCTGACATCCATCTTCATTTCAAAGGAGCCATGTGCACAGATCACTTTTCCACAACAGCAAAATCCAACAAGACAATAGAGACATTATCCACTCAGTGGCCTTTGACAGCAAAGCATCATAGAAATCCACAACCTTTCCTGTTGGCCAAATGTTGGTTCCTCATCCTGGGAGTGGGCAGGAATATCAGGAGGAAGGAGAAGTGAAGGTTTTTCTAAATTATCTCATTATCATGCCACTTGAGTAATCACCATGAAAGTGAGACTCCCCAGATGCTTCTTCCAACACACACGGAAATCATCTTCAGAACATCTCAAGGGGGCATGAGAAATTTTTCACCAATGGACTTTCATTTTCCACACTGTATTTTGTCTTATGACCACACTGGCTGTAGTATGGAATAATGGAAAAGAGTGACAGTGTTGGAATCTAATTCTGGCTTTACCCTTCAGTGCTGGCCCCACCTGGAATAAGCTGGTTGTCCTCTTTCCAAGACTATTCAATCTTTTTGAAGAAAAGAGATTGTGTTACTGCTGTCAAATTTTACCTGGAGGACTGAATAAGCAAGTCTACGTGAAAGTGCCTTGTATCAGTGAAAACCTAGTATTCTTTGGTGTTCTTGTTCCAAAACAGAACCACTCATCCATTCAAACTTTTCAGGCTTAGTCTCTTGATTCTTCATTCTTCTCATTCTTCAAAGTGGTTTGTTCAATACTATATAATAAAATCACCTAGCTCATAAAGCCTAATACCATGTCCAGTGTCTAAATTATCTATTAAATATGTGACCTCCCAAATTATCATCTAAGTATGGCAAAACTATACCCACAATGAAATCCTGCTACTTTTGATAACTTAAAAAAGAGGTGAATACTTCACTATATATTTTCTACAACTATAATTTAAATGAAACATTATCCTCAAGCACATGTTACATGTCATTCTAACAGTAATTGCAAATAATAACAGCTAATATTTTTAGCTGCTTAAAATCTCTCCAACACTCTGCTGTACATATTTTTAGGTGCTTAAAATCTCTCCAACACTCTGCTGTACATTTTTACTTGGACTTCCCAGGTTTTCCACCTTGTATGGAAAATTGAGGTTGAAAAAAGAAAGTGACTTGCTTGAGGCTATACAGCTCCTAAGTGGCAGAGTTGTGATTTTGATTTAGGTCTAACTCCAAAGGGTGTGTCTTTAACCACAATACCTTACTGCTTCAATGGAAACTGAAGTTGTCAGGCAATATTATTAGAACGTGGATGGTCCCACAGCCATAAAATGAACCTGGAGATAAAGGATGGTCTTAAAACAGATAGTATGAACCCCATTTTTCAATCTGCATCCTCTAAACCAGTGATGGTGAACCTTTTAGAGACAAACTGCAATCCAAAACTCACTTACTTATCACAGAGTGCCAACACTGCAATTAAACCTGAATACTGAGGTTTTAATTTAGAAATAAAAAAACAACTCATGCATTAACATCTTTTGTCTTAAAAACAAAAACAAATGACATGGGTGCCATAGGTTACTTACCTCTGTTCTAAAATATGCCCTTTATTAAGGAAGTGGCTGCAACCTGAGGGTGTTTGTGACCTTAGAACCAGTTCAGGATTAGAAACCCAAGGCTAACCTTGCATGAGTACCCATCCCTGACTCTTGCCACAGTCAATTAACCCTGGTGGAACCTGGGAGTGCATTTTGGGGAACTCAGTTTAAGAAGTTACTTTAGCAGTGGCAGAGGTATAATTCTTATCGTAATTTCCAGGAGCTGGTGTAGGTACTCCTCTTTCAAAATTCCCCTTTTTGTCTCTTTGCTGAGGTCTAGAATTTCCTTAATAAGAGGAAAACTTTTCAGGTCATGAGATGATTGGTCTTAGAAGAGAGAGCTCAAATTTGAGTGAAGGTGGAAATGCCCACTGTATTTCTGTATTGGAGAGTTTCATGTTGGCAGAAAGGGTGGATTTGGATGCCTAAGGGTGAAAGCAGAAAAGCACACACTGAGTAGGCTAAAGGTGTCCCAAATAAATACACACCATTTGGTCTAGTCAAGCACAGGGCTCATTACTTTAGACACTTTTTCATTGCAGAGACCCAATACCTGATGCCTACAACTCAAAGGAGGAAGTTTATTTTAGCTCACATTTTAAGTCCACATTTGGCTGGCTCCAAGGCAGGATTGCATGACTCAGGGCATGGTGAAAGAACAGTTGCCCATTTTATGGCAGACAGGAAGCGGAAAAAGCAAAGGGAGAAACTGAAGAGAGAAATAAGCCCTTCCAGGTCACGACCCTGGTGACCATATCTCCTAACAACAAGCCAGTTATACCACCCTCACAAGTCCCAATCACTGTCAAAGGCTCTGCCTATGATCACATCAGGCTTTCGGGGGAAGGTATCTCAATACAAAGCATGACACCCATTCCTAGATGCAGTTATTGCCACACACTGGGTATATGGGTTAATCTTGATTGTCAATTTAACTAGATTAAGAGACTCCTAGAGAAATGGTTGGATTCTAAGGGAATTGAATTCATAGTGAATAAAATTTTAGAAATTGGGGCCTAACTGGAGGAAGTGGGTCATGGGACTGTATCTAGTACCTGATCCCTTCCTCTTCGGTTCCTTCCCTGCTTCTTGAATTCTAGAGGCCCTAAATTGAACAATTTACTCCACCAGGACCTTCCACCAGGAGGTCTCTGCTTCAGAGCCCACCAACCATGGACTGAACCCTCTGAAACTGGAAATCAAAAACAAATCTCTCCTCCTTTAAATTTCTGGTGCTAGACATTTTGTCCCAACAATGGGAAATCTACATAATGTACTGAGACAAATGGGTAGAGTGGAGCCGACTTCCGCTTGCCAGTCCGTTGAGCACTGGGAAAGTGTTTTGTTGTTACCAAGTTCATCTCCTCCTCTATCAAATGCATACAGTGCTGTTGCTTCCTTCTCTATTAGGCTCATTGTGTCAGTGGGACAAAATAAAACAAAGAAAGCATTTAGATCAATAAATGGCAAATAAACGTTACAAATAATAGTAAATATCATTGACTTTCCCTCACTCCCCAAATTTCTCTCATTCAGAATGATTAGGAGGGAAGTTCATCTTTATGGATTTCAAGAACTGGTAAAAGCTCAACACACCAAGGAGAAGGGATCAGGAGGGTGGGAGGGGGTTGAGTTTCATTAGGCATTTTGCTTTGGTGGCTCTGGGGTTGCAGAGGCAGCTGAGACTTCAACAAAGCTTCTTGATCCAGAGCACAGAGTCCTGATCGTTCCCACTGAGAGCTCAGTCCTCTGCTCCCTTGTGATGTCAGTGTGTTCCTCCCCTTTTGGAGAGTTGTAAAGACAAGGCCTGAAGGGCTCTTGTCAGAGCCCAAGTGTGCATAACCAATCCTTAGCCTACTTTCTCCAGGCAAAGTCAAGCCAGTGAATTCCCTGTCCAGGTAACTTATTCCTGCTCCATCCTCCAGTCCTGAGAAAACAATCACATGCTTAGAAGGATGTGTCACAACTCAGGATTTCTTAGGCTCCAATAGCACTAGTTTTGCAAAAGTTGCTCCATCTCAGGATGATTTTTTTTTTTTAACCAAGACTTGATTTCTGGAAGTTGAAGCATTCCTGTGACACATCCCAGGCAGACTGAAAGTCAAGTGGTGTCTGCCTTACAAATTATCCAGAGTACTGAGGCAGATGCGCAATCCCAAGCTGGATCCTGAGCTCTCCTAGTTGTGGTGATGGAAACTGGGGTGCTGTCTGCTTGCGATCACACGTGGTTGATGTCTGAGAGTACCATGCAGACAGCTGGGGAGCAGCTCCCTCCTAGAGGAGCAAAGAAACAGCTCTGAAGGAATGAGGAGCTTGGCAGGGCTGTGGAACCCAGGATCCAGGAAACTGGGCATTGTCCTCCAGGGAGCGGGCAGCACATGAGCCGCTTTGCTGAGCACAATTTCCCTTCACTGGGTTTCCTTGGCTGCACCGTTATGTGTGTTCTTCATCTCCACATAGCTCCATCGTTAACACAGAAATTCATGGTGTAGAGCTGGTTGGAAAGCAATTCAGGCCTTGCGGTGCTGTGCACCTTCCTGTTCCTGCCATCATCCCTCCTGTTGGTAAGGTCCTATCCATACACTCTCTACCCCCAGGGTCACCCTGATGTCATCACTCCTCAAGTGCCCTCCCAACAGGAAAGAAGGGGCATCCAAGGAGGAACCATTTAGGCCCAGTCCAGTGCTAGGTAAGGCAGGGTTTTGTATAACTTGTCCACTGCTGGGGTTCAGAGCCTGAGAGGTGTGTAAACCAGAATGAGTGCTGAATGCAAACTGATTTTCAATAAAGGACCCTGGAAACTCGTCATCTGAATGCACACACTACCCAAAGTGAGTAAGATCAAACTCCCAGCTGCGTAAGTCTGGGCCCTATCTAGAGTTGCACACCATCCTGTCACAGGTCAGCTGCACTTCAGTTGACCACTGGGTGAGAAAGTGATCATCTTGGCAAAATGACTGGTACTACCTTACTGCACGAACACAGTGCTGTCTCTCTGCAAATGACCCATGGCTAACTCTCCTTAAAAACCCTTGGGCGTTAGCTACTTCATCACAACCTGGTCTTCCTTTGATTATTAAAAAATAGAAAGAAACTTTTCTCTATTACATCCCACTCTCCAAACCTTTCACTTAGGCGTCAGAGTGCTTCTCACCCCACTAACCAGGATACGGTTTTTGGAACATTTTTAATCATACCCATGTGAATTAAAAAGCATGATCAGGTTATCTGGTGGATTGGGTTGGGATCCCTAGAAACAGACAATGGATGAAGATTTTTGGAAAACTGATGGAGGTGGTGCTCAGGGAATGAGATAAGGAAACAAGTTAGGGGAAAGTGGGAAACCAAGTACCACGTGATCTCAGCGCAGGCCCCACAGCGGATGAGTGCCTTGGTATCTCTCAGGGAATCATGAATACAGAGCTACACATTGCAAGCACACTGCTGTAAAGCATGGACCATCCTTCTACCTTATAAGTCACTGGTGAGGAGTGCCCAGGGCAGACAGGAATCTTCAGGCATGACAACCTCCAGGAGAAAGTACAATGCTCTGGTCTTATTTTCTGAAGTTCTGTGCTAGCTACCTAAGGATCTCAGGAGCCATGAGAGGGTCGTTTGTTTAGGTGAAGTGTTAGAGATCCTCAGAATTCTCCCCTGCTCTTTGCCTGCTTCACTGCTAGAAATCCTATGAGATATTTCCTGGGCCTAGGACAGTGATGGGAAACATTTTAGAGTTCTGAGTGATAACAAATAACTGGCTGTGTGTGAGTACCATAGGATCACCACCACTGATCTGGTCATTTCTAGTTAAACTATCCTATCTGCAAGAGGTACCCTACTCATCTAATCCCAGGCGGTATGCTTCAGGAGGTAGGATGGGCCAGATTCCTAGGAAAACAGGTTCTTTTGTAGTCACACAGGATACAGAGACAGTGATAAGGGAGAGGTGGGGGCAGGAAGTTCTGCTGGAGGAGATGCTGTCAGGAAGGCAGCCACAAAAGTGGGGTGAAATGCAGGTGCCTAATGGGGAAAAGGAAGAAGAGGTAGGAGAAAAAGGACTTGGGGAGGAAGCAAGTGAAGTATATGATGATAGTATCAGAAAAGTATCAAGTCTTCAGTCTGCTGGGGGAAACACTACGTGGTATTTCCAAAGGTGAAATAACAGGAAATGGAGCAGGTATCTTGTGTCCATGGAGCCAAGAATGCAAAGTAAGCAAGTTGGAGTAGAAAGGTGAAGGGACTGGCATCCTTTTCCTCTGGGCAATTTGTCAAGTGAGAACTGTGCTTCCTATTAGGTTAAACAATTGTATGTATACAACTGCCATCTAACTGCTAAGACAGAAAAAGGAACTAAGTCTTCATGTTTCAGTTCTTTCTGGGTTCCCTCTCTCTCCTTTCAGGTGGCCCCTCCTTGGAATACACATCATTTCTCTCTGTATCACACTCACTCTGCAAGCCTCGCTCCTGCTGGTGATATTGGGGGACATACGTGTATTTTTCTCCAGTAAGTTCAGCTCAGAGGGAAAATACAAGGCAGCCCAATCCACACCTCTTACCACTGAGTAGTCCCCAAAGCAACCTTTTCAGAGACAAAGCTGATGTATTGCGTCCCAGCTACCCAACTTCTGTGTCCATCTCCTCCTAGGTTCATGACTTGGAGAGGGACCTCTTAGAAAGGAGCCTGGCAACTTCGTCCTTCGGGATGGTTTTGCAGGTGGCCAAAACTGACCAATGGCTTTGTGAACCTGTTTCTCACCAGTCTAGATCTCCTGCATGCTGCTAAAAACAGAGCTAGAGAATAAAAATGCTAAGAGAGAGTTAGAGAATAAAAACGATACCTCCTGAACTGGCAACCCCACCACCACCATTACCCACACCAGTACTCAAAGACCATAGGATGCTGTCACACAAGCTTCCTGCCATTCAAAAGCTCCAAAATGTGTCTCCCTGAGAGATGTTGCCTGTATATGGAATCCAGTCTACTGAGTCTTTCTTCAGTTTGTCCCCTCTTTTAGATGTACACTCAATGGGGATAGGTCTTACTTTTTAGTGTTGGCTATTGTGTGTCCAGAGCCAGGAAAGGAGTAACTGGATCAGAACAGAGGTTCACAGATTTTTATTGTTGTTCATAGTATCTTTTGATGTCTCTTTAATACCTGGAGCACTTTTAATTCTTGAAATCTATTGTGCTTGCTCTTTTGAGTCAATTTTGATACAGGTTTGTAGGATTTTTAAGTTGATGTACAGTACTTGTATTTGTTTATGGGGTATAGTGTTATGATTTGATACAAGTATACAGTGTATAATGGTCAAGTCAGAGGAACTGGTGTTACTTTCTTCTCAAATATTACCATTTATGTCAGTTTGGAATCTTCAAACTCTTCTTTAATTATTTCAAAGAGTATAATCATTGTAGATTACAGTTACTTTACTATGCTGTAGAATATTAGAACTCTTGCCCCATCTAGCTATGCTGTAGTGTACAACCCACACTTTCTCTGTTCCTCTACCCTCATCACCTCCCTTAGCCTCCATTTACCTCTGTTTTACTCTCCATGTGATCACAATTTTTAGTTTCCACTAAACGTGTTGTTTCCTGTCTGTGTCTGGCTTACTTCATTTAATATAATATCTTCTAGTTCCATGCATGATGCTGTAATTAATAGGATTTTGTCTTTTTTATGGCTGAGTAATATTCCACTGAGTCTATATACCACATTTTCTTGGTATATATCCACCCATCCTTTGATGGATATCATGGTTGGTTCCATATTGGCTATTGTGGATAGTACTGCAGTACACAAGGGAATGCAGGTACCTCTTTGTTAGGATGATCTCAGTTCTATTGGATACATATCTAAGAGCAGGTTTCCTGTGTCATGTGGTAATTCTGTCTTCAATTTTTTGAGGACCCTCCATAACATTTGTCACAATTGCAGCACTAATTTTCATTCTGAACAACAGTGCATACAAAATTCTATTTTCTCCACATTGTTACCAGAATTTTAAGAGTTGCACATTTGTTACTGGCTGTAGTGGCACAGATGTGGTAATCCCAGCAGTCTGCAAGGTCCAGCCAGGAGGACTGCAAGTTCCAGACCAGTCTGTGCAATTTAGAAACTTGTTGATACCCTGCTTCAGAATAAGAAATTTTTTAAAAATGGACTGGAGCTTGAACTCAGTGTGAAGCCTCTGCATTCAACTCTCAGTACTACAAAATTAATAGATAGATAAATAAGTAAATATAAAAAATGCATATGTGTGAATGAATGAATGAATAAATACACCTCGCAGTAAGTTAAATATTTAGCCATTCTCTGTCTGTCCATGTGGAAACTACTCTGGAATCCTGTGTCCTTACTTTTTAGTCAACTCAGCACTGTTCTTCAATGATTCAATCTCTCGAAGGCATTTTCTAATGAGTTTGATTATTTTATTTAGTCTGTTTTGTTCAGTCACAGATAAATTTGCATTTGATCGGATTTGAATGGTTGATAAAGACCCATTCTTGGCTAAGATCTATCTAAACATAAAGTCCAAATGCATTCAGGCATTTTTTCACAGAAATAAAAAATATGTCCCCCTTATATATTCAATTCTTTATTTATGTAGAACTTTCTGCTTGAAGATTGTCTTTAAGTTTTGATTTCCGCCTCTCTCTAGCTTTCTAGCACTTGAACCTTTTTAAAATAAGTGATCAAAAGAGGAAGTAAGGAAGAAGCATCTTGTTAAGGTTTGTGTCCAGATGTCCCCACAAAACCTCATGTGGTCATAGGATTTTTTCGGAGGTAGCTGAAACTACAGTGTGTGATTGATTCAAAGTGCAGTGCTGGAATTAAAGTTGCTAGAATTTAGGGTGGGTGATTGATTGCTGGATCAGTTCACTGATTGGATTGGCACCACTCTAATCCCAGTAGTCTGGATACAGTATAAGGGACAGAAAGAGTCTTGCCTCATTCTCTCTTGTTGCTTTTGATGTCTTCTGCCATCATGAACCGTTATCCTTCTGTTATGTGCCTCCCTGCCTTGGAGCTAGCCGATTATGCACTGAAACTTCTACAAACTGTGAGTTAAATAAACTTTTCTCCCTTTAACTTTAACTTTCAGGTATTTTGTCTCAGCAATGAGAAAAGTAACTGAGACACATCTCAAGCCGGCTCATTTTGTCAAGTAAAAGTTACTTTCACCTAACACCACACTGAACAGGGATTACTGCCTTCTCCTTCCCTGCTTGGCCTTATACTTCTCTCCACTGAAATGCTGTCCTCTCCATTAGTCTCATGGGAAAATTCTGGCCATGACCTTGTCTGTATTATTCAGCTTTCCCATTGTAGGAACACAACATCCACAATTTAAAGGAGGAAAGATTCAATTGGGCTCACAATTCCAGTCCATGGTTGGCTGGCTCCAAGGCAGAGACAACATGGTGGAAAGGCATGCTGGAGAAAAGCCTCCTAGTTAACAGCAGCTGGGAAGCACAGCAGGGAAGCAGCACCAGAACGGAAGTGGCAAGGGACCAGGTAAGCACCCAGGAACCTGCTGTAGAGGTGTGCTCCCCCAGCCCCCTGGGGGGCTCCCAAGCTAACCAAGTTGATGTGAGCAAGTTTAACTGTCAAATCATCCCAGGGCTGTTTGCTTTGTAAGATTTTCTGCAGGCAGAGTTAGATATTACCCCACAGATCTCCTCCCTAAGGTACCGAGTGCGGCAGACTGTTAGCACTGAGCACATTTCAATGGGAGTCTATCATGGTGATTAAGCACGAGACTCTTATTTAGATGTTCTGGATTCAAGTCCTTGCTCTCCCAATTACTGGCTGTGTGATCTGGGGCAAGCAGCTTTATCTCACTCTGTCTCAACTCCTCATTTATTAAAGAAAAGAAAAGAAAAGAAAAAAGAAAAGAAAAGAAGAAAAGAAAAGAAAAGAAAAGTGAGCAGAACAGAATGGGTCATACCTACTTTATAGGTTATTCTGATGATTTAATGAAATGAAACATAAAAAAAAACTTAGAATAGTTTCTGGCCTGTAATCAGTGATCAATAAACTTCAACTTTTAGAAAAATTGTTATTATTCTTTACATGGTCGCCTCTCTAACTAGGTGGTGATCTCCAGATGCCTTGATTTGTGAATTTGGCTTCTTTCTACTTCCGAATCTGAGAACAGTATCTGGAGCATAGTTGAAATTCTATAAATGCTAAAGCGATAAATTAAAGATAGTAGATGACCCTGGTGAAAAACATAATATTTGGGCACTTGTCTGCGAGTGAGCTGGAGATCTTGGAAAACTCTTGCAAGGAGCTGCTTCTTACATAACTGCATGTGTGGCCGCAGTGAAGGGCTTGCTCCAGGCCAGTGCTGGGAGAGGCCATGGTCCTGAGGCTGGACTGGTGTCACACAGCTGGGCATGATGTTTCTGGATCCACCCAGATTCATGCTCCGCCAGCGGGCAAGCGCCAAGTCCTAAGGCCACTCCAAGATAATAAAAAGGAGGGCTTTGGTTGGCAGCCTAATGGGGCTGATGTGGCACTTGGTGGACTTAGCAAGGCATTCCACAGGTGCTCCAGGTAGTGTTCAGAGGGGTGGGGTGAGGTCATGTACCTCTGGCTATACTAACACTGAGTTACAGTAAGTTGATGGTAGTTGGTATCTCTCCCCTTTGGTCTCTGATCTCTCTCCCTCTTGTTACCCAAAGAACTGTAGTTTCATTTTTAGTTCAGTGACAGCTTCAGCTCAAAATATTGGATCATGTTTGGCTTAAACCAAACATAGAAATTCCTTTTTCCATTGTGAAATGATAACTTTTCTAATTCCCCTTATGATTCATGGCCTCATGATAAGTTCTGACTAATAAAATGTAAGAGAATTTCTTGTTAAAATGAGACATAAAAAAGAATTCTTTGGCATAGGGTCTTTCCATTTCTTAAATGTAAAATGTGATTTCTGGAGCTATGGCAGCCATATGACAACCATGAAGCTATAGAAACAAGGATGAAAAAGCAGCAATGACCTTGTAGAATTGCAAAATGAAGAGGCAGGCCTGAGAGTACTTACCTGGGGACTTCTTGTTATGGTTTGAATTGGGGTTAGTCAACATTTTCTTCATCAGCTTGATAGTAAATATTTTATGTTTGTTTACTCTAATTACCCAAGGCAATTGCTTGACTTTGCCATTTTGGTGCAAAAGGACCCATAAATAGTAGGTAAATATATAGACGTCACTCTATTCTAATAAAACTTTATTTACAGGAGCAGTATTAACTCATGGCCCTCAGTTTTCTAAACCCCAATTTAAGGCACTTTCAGAGGAGTATTATTTTATTTGCAACTAAATGAACTCAAACATATTCCTTCCCTGTAAAATCCCCCACCAGTTTCCCTAACACCTAAAATTATACAGATGATGGTCTATTATTTGTTTTAAGTAAAAATCTTTGCCTCTATTTTAATATAAATGGTACTTAAAAGAGTAAAACAGTCATTTCTACCTTAGTACAAGTCATTTTAATAGACCGTTAGTTAAACAGAAGGTATTGTAGACCAGATGAATTTTCAGGAATATTCACTCTCTCTCCCTCCCACAGATGATGGGTTAGGCCATGTGACTTGATTTGGCCAGCAATTATGGGTCAAAATGACACTGTGTCTGCCTTCTCTCTCTTTCTTCTCTTATGCTTATTCCAGCTCCATGAGTAGAAATATCCTTCTGGCCTCAGAAAAATGAAAGGAATGTAAGAAAGAGTTAAACCTACCTGTGGCCAACAAAACCAGCCCAGCTCACTTCAGTAGGAGCCAAGGCCTCTACTTGCAAGAGAGCAACCCAGGATAACTGTAGACAAGCAAACAAAAACCAAATGCTTATCGTTACTGCCACTATGGTTGTGTAGCTTTTTTTTTTTTTAATGTAGCACTGTTAGACTGATATGTGAACAATTAAGGAAGAGTCAAAAAACCAAAGCAGGCTAATTGTACCTTCTTTGTGTCTGAGGGCTGCTCCAAGCAAGACTCTGAAAGTCTGAAAGCCCCGTGGTCCACAGCCTGCAGGAAAAGGAAGCTGCCCCTGGCTCCACATGTGCAGGTAACACATGGGACATGCAAAGGAAGCTTGCAGAATTCCTTGTGCATATTTTCCCAGGGAGAGAAGGTGGTGCCTTAGGAGACTCCCTTCTCAATGATAAGAGACATTCGCAGTGTGAACCAAGTACTTTTGATGAAAGTGGGAAATGACACCTTTTGGTTTCGTCAGAAAGGGGAAGCATTGCTTTGAGTATAGTGAATAAAGCCCTCTTCTCCAAAAGCAGCATGGTAGAGCGGGAGGTGAGTCTGAAAGACTGAAATCAAGCCGATTTGGTCAGAGGTTTTCTGCTGCAGGTGTGACCTCAGGTAAATTATTTATCTCTGTGGAGATAAATTCCTCATCAGCAGACTCGGGGTAGCAGTTAATTCTGTGGAGTGAATGCAGTGATTCATGTAGAGTCTCTGGTTCGTGGAAGATAGTCAATAATAAAAAGTAACAATGAGTTCTGTTTTCCATCAAGTACCTCATTTTCCCTTTTCCCACATGGAAAGATGCTAACGTTGATCTAAGGATGTAAACCATGTACATATTATAGCTCACTTATTTCTGTTTAAAATCAAGTGGCAATCATGGCAGGATGAATCTGGTTTTCCCACCATGGATGAATACACTCACTACAGATGGGTTTAAATGGAAGGTGTAGACCGCAATCCTGCCTCTTCCCTTTGAGCGTCACCGTGGTAGGGCCCCTCCCTATGTGTCTGGGTGGAAACTTTTTATGGTGTAGCTATATCAGCCCCTCTGTATGCATGTGTGGTTCTGTAACATAAATCATACCCAACCAGACTGCAGAATGTTAATGTGTACCCAACCAGACTGTCAAATGTTAGCGTATGCCCATACAAGGGAGACAGAGACACAAAAATTGTATAAAAGAATGCACCTACGCCATGCTGGGCACTCAGCCTTTGGCTTCGAACCCGCAGAGTCAGTGCCCACACGAACAAAGGTCTTCCTGGAAAAAAGGCTTTGGTGTTCCCTCTCTCTGCACGAAGATCCTGCAGCATCACCAGGCAGGCGGAGGTTTTGGGGAGGAGGCCAGCAGCAGAGTGCTGAGAGAGTCCTAAATTTCCCAGCCGCACAGAGACGACTGCCAAGGCAGGGCACAGCAGTATTAAGATTAACAGTTTTCAGATGGAGTCGATCTTTTAAACTGACTCAAGTCAGACTGGTAATGATGTGCATGAGATGCCATTTCCTGCCAAACAGTGAGATGTGGAATTTGTTAAATTAAGCCATGTGATGGGTCTGAAATGTATTAACTTAATCCATAATGAATGTCATTCCGTTCCTTTTCACATGCTTCCCCAATTAAGCCATTTAGTTCTCAGATATCTAAAGAAATTGAGCTGTCTCACTTGTTGCCAATTGGTTAATTCCTTGATGATGGATAAAAGCTACTAACTGCTTTTGTTTTTAAATCTTTGTTTTCTTCAGTAATAGCAATCTTTTAATCAGCTGCTACAAAGAAAAAGCTTAATATTCCATAAGCAAATGCTCAAAGAAGTCAAGTAATTAGGAAGATCAATGCCAAGAGGCCCAACCCAGCCTTCCCAAGTGTCTCTGAGGGGACTCAGGTAGCCACCGTGACAGTCAATGGGTCACATAAAGGACCTGGTGGTCATTTTTACTTATCCCTTGTTGGACACACAGGAGACGCACAGTGTTTATCAGGCCAGAATGAACTGAACCTTAAAGGTCTCAAGCTTTCTGATGAGTATCTCTCCATATGACCAGCATTTCTAGACTTCAGGAGGCCATTCTCTCATTCCTGGAGGAAGATGATAGAAATTTTCAATGAGATTAGTCTGTCTCTACCATACCATATATATGTGTGGGGAATGAAAGCAAAACTAACAAAGGGAAGTCGCCATCACATGGCAACAAGTGACTTGGTCACCGAAAGTTGCACCTGCCTTAGTCACCAAAGTAGGAGTGACATATAGTAGACAACCAGGGAACTCCTGGAGACACTGTGATTTGTCCACACAAGTAAGGTGCAGAGTCGTGCAGTGTGGCCCAGTGACAGTAACAATGTGAGATATTTCAGTTTGTAAACTTCTCTTAAATGGTAGACTCTATCTATTTGAAAGAAGATTTAGATAAATGGCTGCCTGAAGTAGACTCAGTTCCTTTGGTAGAAAACTAATATCTCTGCCCCTCACCTGATTCTGCAAATAAAGGTATGGAGCTGTTTGTTTTTGTTTTCAGCGCTGGGGATTGAATCAAGGCCTTACAATGAGCTCTATCTCCAGCCCATCTTTATTTTGAGACAGGGTCTCACTAAATGACCCAGGATAGGTTTGAATTTGAGAGCCTTCTTTCTCAACCTCCCGGAGTGCTGGCATTACAGGCATGTACCTGCAAATGAAGACTGATCACAACACAGTCACTCTCTTTCATTCATGTGTGACCCATGACTGTTTTTGAGTTGAAATGAAGATCTTGCATTTCCTGAGTATTAACATACTTACTCTCTGGTCATCTATAGAAAAAGTTTATCAACTCCTGGTTCACCACGTAGCCCAGGCTGGCCTCGAACTCTCAGCAATCCTCCTGCTTCTGCCTCCCGAATGCTGTTTATAGTTTGTTTCGATTTTTGAGACAAGATCTTGCTCTGTAGTTTAGATTGGACCTGAACTCACTACATAGCTCAGGTCAGCCTCAAACTTGCAGCAATCCTCTTGCCCCTGAGTGCTGAGATTACAGGCATGAAACACCACACCTGGCTCCAATCCCTGTTTTTCACTTATCGAACATTTCTTTGCACCTCCTCTCTGATAAGACTACACTTTCCCCACCTCCCTCACTGATATTGCCTTGCCAGATGGCTCACTTTAGCCTCATAGCAGGCAGAGTACATGTTTATGCCCCTTGATTTGGGGTCTATGGTGGACCAAAGTGAAGGTGTATGGACACTGGCTATTCAGTTATTATGCACAGGCACAGCTGTGAAGGGATTTTACAAATGGATCTAAGGCTATGGATCTCAAATCAAGAATAGTAGCTAGATTTTCAGCATAGGCACAGTCTAATCAAAGGGCCCTTAAAGTGGAGACTTATCTCTGGTTGTACTCAATCAGCATGATGGGGCAGAGAAGAGGGCAGAAGAGAGGCAGCACAAGGGGAAGTTGGAGACACTAGAAGTATGAAGACTTAATATATCCTTGATGGCTTTGAAGACAGGAGTGGGAGAAAACCCTGGAAAGACTATAAGCAGCCTTTAGGGGCAATGATGGGAAACAGGGTCAGGCAGGGAAGCAGGGACTCCAGCCAGGCCTGCAAACCTAGCAACAGAATTTGCCCAACAACCTGAGTAAAGCAGGTGATTTCGAGATCTTCCAGTAAGAAACACAGCCCTGCTGGAATCTTGATTTTGCCCAATGAGACTCATGTTGGACTTGTGATCTACAGAACTGTCAGATAACAAGTTGGTCACTACGTTTGTGGGAAATTGTTCTGGCAATCAGGAAGCCAATACTGGGTCTACCTTGCTGTCACTCCTGGGATATTAAGAGACTGGATCTAAGTAGAGGCATTTCATTTTCCCAGGTTTCTACTATCATCATAAGAAGTCCAGGAGCTAGGAAACCTGCTCACTCATAAAGGGTGAGAGACTCACAGAACAGATGTAGACCCAGCCTTCAACTTGAACTTGAGCTAATCTGAGCCCAGCCTGGATGGGCCAGCCCCCAGACAGCCTGCAAATGCATAAATATTAACCTGATTGTTTCTAAAAGCCGTCACATTTTGAGATAGTTTGCTATGGTGGATAGATGATCTTACAGGAAGTGGTACTGAAAACAAGTTACTGCTATAACCAAAACTTAAAATTAACCCCAGTTTTTTGGGAACCAGTGAGCAAACAGAATAAAAATGACTATAGGCAGCTATTACAAAACTAAAATCCATGTATAGCACAAGTATACCCATATTACCAGCATGCAAACACTTCAAACGGTTTTTGTGAAAAAAATCATCCAAAAGGTAGAATATGCACTTAATGAATCCATAGATCAAATGGCAAGATATGAAGCAAAATGTTGAAAAGTTGAGCTGTTGCCACCAGCTATATTTGATAAACTCTGAGAAAGGGAAGAACTCGGACAACAGTTGGCTATTTCTGCACGCAGAGCTTGGAGGCAATATAGAAAATTCGGAAATCTCATTGTGAGAAATAAAACTGATTCCTAATAAATCAAAGACATGGCCTTGTGGCAGAAACTCTGTGACAAAATTAGATCCATGGTGCTGCTGGAAAGATAAGTCCTCAATATTTATATTTATAAATCTGAGAGATGGCTGCAACACCCATTTATTTCTTTCCAATGAAAGAAATAACATGGTGGCTAGTACATCTTCTCAGCAGAACAGATGGTTTGGAAAAATAAACTATGGTGTACACTCACAGGTTTCTGATGAGGCCAAAATACTTACAACTGAATCTAGAGAGATAAGCTTGAAAATAACGATGAGCATGGTTTTGATACATGGAGTTGACCAGAATTAAATATATAGAAAACTAATGCAACTTGTGAGAAGCCTGCATTGGCAAAAGAACTGGTGGTTGTTTGGGCAGTAAACAGTCCTCCCATGCTTCTAGAGACAGGAGGTGATTTAAGGAAGCTGCTGAGCCTTAAGAAGAATATATTCTCTGATGTTCTCATCAGAAGTGGATAAAGAGACTATTGCAAAAGGAAGGAATTTCTGGAGGGTGGAGCCAACAGTGGTGGAGAACAATGCACCTATGATGGAAGCATCTAGAGCAGGACTGGAACCTAATCAAGAAGCATTCCTCACCCCAGGGAGGGTGCCCTTGTCACCAATGCCCAGCAGACTTTCAGACTTGCTCTGTTGAATGGGGCTTTAGACCTTCCACCACTGCCTTTTCAGAGCAGCGGACCTGTTCCTGCTCCACCGTAATGCATTAGGGGTGGAGGAAGCACATCCTTGCTTTTTGAGTTCTTCGGTCTTTAGTTCCAAAGGACAGAAATCCAGATTTGTTGTATCCCAAGAAGTCTTGACTTTGAGCTTGCTGCCATGATTAGAGGAGACGATTGAGTGTCTTGAGCTGGGATTCCTTACACTAACAACAGCACATTTAACTTTGAGTTCCATCTTAACAATTTGTTTGGGCCATGTGAGGGACCAGTCTAGGCCACCCCAGTGAGCTACAGACAGTCAAGAAGAAGCAGATGCAGGAAAGCCCCCTGTCCTCCCTCTATTTGCCTACAAGGGAGACACAGATTTAAAAAGACAAAAGGGATTCTTCCCCCTCCCTTTTTAACCTGGAAGAGCAAAGACAAACCACTGAAGGTCCTTCCTGACCTGAAGATGATTCTAGAGGAATGTATATTAACACATTTTATTAACTACCTTTCTCTCCATTTATTTGCCTTCCTCGAACTTGGAATCCCTAGAGACCCAAAGCCCTGTTCTCTGCCTTGTCACTTCTCTAAAAATCCACTGCGATTTGTCAAAGATGTTCCATAAACTGCAGTTCAAAGCCACCTTGTCTCCTAGTGTCTCCCATGTATATTTGAAATGTCCATGTTAATAAGCTTCTGTTTGTTTTCTCATGTTAATCTCTCTTTTGTTACAGGGATCTTTTCCCATCTAGGAACCTGTAGAGGTTTTGCTTCCCCTAAAGTCAACACCATGCTCTCAGAAGTGACACGGAGATGTGAAGTGTGCTGTGGGGGTTAATCTTACTCTCCTGTGCTGCTGCCATTGCCGTGATAAGAAAATGTCCTCGCTGGCCCACTGGTTCAAAAAGGTGAGACCCATGGAGCAGACCCGGACCCAAACCAAAGCTTGAACCTAAGCCCAGCTGCGTCGGCTAACTCCCAGCTGACCCTCAGACACCTGATGGTGGTTTTATTTCTCCAGGTTCTGGGGGGTTTGTTACTATATGACTTAGCAAAAACTCATGATACAGGGATTTCTTTTCTTCTTTTTCTTCCTTCAAGAATTTCACCATGAACACCATGGGCAAGCCCTACCTACTTCCTGCTCTTTTTAATATGCTTGTCCATTAGTCTTGTAGTCAACAGACCTCTATTTGGAGAGCCAGAAAACCTGGTTTGAAATAAGACCTGGACCATATACTGAGTATAGGAGCCTGAGCCCATAAGGTAACAGTCTCTGCATCTCATCTGTGAAATAAAGATAATCAGCCTAACCTCAGGTTTTTTAAGTATGAAATGAAATAGAAGATCTCATGTGAGACCTGCCTAAATCATTGAAATGGGCTACTGGATAATTTCCAAGTTTCATTCTAAGGGACAATGTCATGGTACTTAGTGATTCTTAGTCTCCATCACAATACCTGTTCACTTATGTTTGTTTAAGGTTGATAAACATTTTTTTTTTATTTTACTACTTGAGACAATCTTCATGCTAGGAATGTCTCAGTAAAATCAACATGATTTAGAGTTATACTCTGTTATAGATGATTTCCACCAGAGCCCATCTTAATGGAAGTCCATAGAAAGAACACACACTTTTAGGTTTATGAATGCCTTCCTAGCCCATATTAAATAAATGTGTGTATATGAAAGAGAATACATCCTGTTGTTTCACAAGCCAGGCAATATTTTTGTGCCAGTAATAGTCCTAGAGAAAGACAGCCAAGACTGTATATACATTACTATAACCACTTTGAAAAATACTATAACCACTTTTAAGAAAAATCCTGAAGTCTAAGACCCCCATTCAAATAGACCAACAAAAATTGGACTGAAAACTTGTTAAATTATTTTAGGAATGCATTTCATATAGCCGAATGAAAACTTCTATGTACTAAAACTGAAGTTTGAGATTTCTAACTTAAAGTCTTTAATTTTTCCAACTTTTAATTCAGCCTTACATGGAAAGGTATGTGCATAATTCATAATTTTTTATTGTAGGCAATGAAAATTAGTAAGCTTATTTTTATTTGAGCATTCTGGGTCCTACAAAATCTCCGGATCATCATTATAAATGGGAACTCTCATTGTAAAGGACAGAAGACATAGAGGGTACCAGAGGTTGAACTAAATCTCTACTAATTACATTAAATAACCAGAAAATGAACTTTCTGATTAAGCCCCAGACGGTAGCCTATTTTGCTCTATGCCTGTTTCCCTTGAAGTAGAATATAAATTGAAACAAACAACAGCAAGTAAGCAAAAGCATAGTCCAATTTATGTGAGGATTCTGTTCATTTGGTTTCACTTAATTGCAGTTTTGCTATATTTCTTCACAATGCCATTTTCCTTACCATAACTCTGTAGATTACCGGAGTGGACTATTTCATGCACAATTTATTGCAGAGACAGGCAGTATTTATCAGTTCCTTCATGGCAAAGAAGAATCATCTGCTTGAAGGCCATCACTCACGCTGCTGTCAGCAGAGAGGTGAAGAGCTGAATAACAAAAGAAAAGCCAAGAGCCCCTGCAAATACTGGGTCTGTGATAACTTCATTAATTTCAGAATTACGGGACTTTTAAAAATGGGAGGGAAATGCCCAACCTTTGAGCAGAACATCCTCGATGAGATAGAGTCCAAGCCTCGACTCATCTATCACTGTTTAGAATTAGCTTTCATGCACTTGACCTTAACCATCACTCTTTTTGTCAAGCCTCCGTGTCAACACAAAAGAAATTGGTTCATGGATGAAAGTACTGAATGTGCATCTGATCGCACTTCGTTCAGGCGCTTACCTTCTCACAGTGAGGGATCAATTAAAACCAAATGGAGCAGATTTCTCTGGATATCTGGGTCGTGGCTGTGGAATGCTATGGTTTGGGCAAGGAAGCATTTAACTGGAGAAGAGAGAAGCTCGTGGCCCGTGCACAAACAGAACAGCCGTGTATGTCATAAGCTGCGGGATGTAAACACATTCAGCACTGGACACAAAAGGACAAGGACACAAGAGACCGTCTGTCATGTCATTACCTGAATATCTAGCTGTATTATTTATAAACCAACTTGCAGCAGATGTTGTCTTTTTTAACACAAATTCTCCTTCCAGGGCATTATGCATGAGGCCTAATTGTAAATGCCTATATTGTTTCTTTCCCCTACTGATTTATTGTTCTATAGACATCTACATGGGAACGCAGTGTGGAACTGCGCTGTTTTCTCTATTAATTATTTTCACTCTTTGATTACTAATTTCAGAAGACAAACTTTTCACTGTTGACCTCCTCGGGAGTGGATTGTTTTACAACGAGACTGTATTAGGGAAATGAGTCCCCTGTGAGAGCAGAAGGGCATGAAAACCTTGTGTCTTATTTACATGAACCCAAATACAAGTTTCCCAGTCGTTCCCTCTGAAATCTTTATCTACTTGCGCAAAAATAGTCATAGACCTAGGGGCAATAATTTCACTGGAGTTTTGCAGTGGCACAACACTGGAAACACGATATTCGAATCAAAGCCTGCAAAAAAAAAATCATTACTTTGAGGACAATATAGCATTTATGCGTACCTTTGTGCCAAGGATATAAAACCATTAAGCACCAGCCCAGGCACACAATACAAGCTTGGAAGCTGTGACCACTCCTCCTGTTTAGAATCTGACATGGTTTCCGAAGTTTCCATGCTATAATGGGTCAAAATTTGCAGGAGAGATTGGAATTCTTTCCCAGAGACAATTTTTAATCCCTTTGTTGTCATGTGATTTGGTTGGTCCTTTTGACAAAATTCTGATTTATGTGTGATTTCCCCACCCAGCTGCTAATGGGGAGTGAATTAGAAGCTCTGGGGGAGCCCCCAGGAAGTCAGCCCCTTCTTACTTCTGCCTTCACATCCCCACTCAGTAAGAGGGTGCGCTTCATCCACGTTAGGACTGAAAGGAAAAATCCAGTGGCCACTGGAGTCATTGTCCTGAGCCCCAGTGGGGAAACACCAATGGAGATGATGAGGGAGCATTTGTTGCCTGTTTCACATGCCTCTGTCTCTGCCTGGATCTCATACCTTCCTCAGGAGTCCTTGCTAAGCTTGGCTGAAGGGTATGGCTTCAGATTTGGGAAGGTTGAGACAGGCTCTCACCCTAATTCTAATTTCTATTCTGAGACTCAGTCCTTTCCACTCTTTGTCACTTAAGTGACCACCTGCTTGTGCCAAGATGTATCATGAGATGGGACACATTGTCCCCTGAGGTAGCATTTCGTTCTCTTTTGAGAACTCTAGCTCTGCAGGAGTCCTTAACTACAGTGAGGCTCTGTCTAGAGAAGGCTTTGTGATTTTCATCATTCTGTCTTACGAGTTTTCTTGATCCACACAGAAGTTGCTTAACTATTCTTCCGAGCACCAAATCTTGAATTCCTTGATGAGCCTTCCTGGGGCTACGGTGCTACATTTTGTTCCTGAGCGCAGGAGAGGTAGTTGCTTTTGCCCACCATGACCTGTCCCTCCTAACACTGTCAAGGGTGAGCAGAGGTCCTCCCAGCCTGGTAGATTCAGAGGTGACCCCATTGGGGCAGGGAGGGCTGGCTACATATGAAGAGAGTTTGGAGCATGTAGGCAGGGTGGAACTCAGGCACTAGAAAGAGCTCATATGGATGATCCACCCTTCTGGGTAATTGAGTTTCTCTAGTGTAATTTCCCAATCTGTTCTTTACTCTCTTCTGATGGAATTGCTCCATTTGGATATTAAATATCAGGATGTGTAGGCCTATGTCTGCTCTCAGAGACAGCAGCACACTCTCAGCGGCTTAAAGAAGTTTTGTGTGTAGATTTGCCAGCCTCCCTCCCTTGATCTTCGAACTTCTCACCTGTCCCTTAGAGTGGAGACCTAGAGATGGAAAATACTGACTCTAGGTACCATTACAACTGTCAGAGTCATGGTTGTCTATGGTGCTAAGCCCTGTTTAGATAATCAAATGTGCCAACCACCCTATGTGTTTAAGTTTTATGTTCCATTCCAAACCATGAGGCCATTTTGCTTCAAGAAGAGGCAACTCTGACTTCCCTCCCATGTAGTCGGTGTGGAGGGTTCTCCATTTTTATATACATCTACTTATTTGTCTAGCATCTATTCCCTACTCAATGGGTGAAAACATACTAAAAGTACATTTTCAGTGCCCACTAATTTATTAAGCCTACAGCAATTTGTTTTAAAGTGTGAAATGCTGGGTGTTGCGGTCTTATTATAGCCCAAGAGTGGATAAGACTTACAAGGAGCTCCAAATTTTGAACTACATTTCTGGGAGTAAAATTTTTGCTTAGTTTTCATGATGCAAAATGTAAAAATATTTACTGTGAAGTAATTATACCTTCACAAGAAATTGCAGCGCTACTACAGAAAGGTCCTTTGCACCTTTCACCCACTTTTCCCTGATGGTAACATCTTGTGTAAAATCAAAAGCAGGAAGCTGTTCCAGTATCAAAATCAGATCTCATCAGCTTTACTTGTACTTATTTGTATCACCACACATTTTCTGATCATCTGGCATCTGGAACATGGTGCAAGATTACTACCTGGCATCTTAGAAGGGCATATTTAAATTTTTTAGATGAACACCTTTCTCCCAAGTGTCCATTTATAGAAGCTTCTAAATTGGACTAGTTTCCTCACAATCTCAGAGTCAGAGCATTTTCTGTCTCATCCTCTCTCTCTCTCTCTTTCTGTCTCCTTCGTATTCAAAGAACCCAGGTAAATAGTGTTCTATATGTAGCAGTGACAAAGGGGATAAGAAGATCTAGTACTTGTGGCTATTGATTAACACCTGTGCGTAATTGGATCCAGTGTAGTGGAGAGGAGCATAGAATCATCCAATGCGAAGAGGCCCCAATGCAGAAAACAACCCACATCTGCAAGCAGCATAGCAACAACGGGGCATGAGGGAGACAAGAGCTAATCTGCAACTGGCACATGCTTCCTATTTCCCAGCAAGGTTAGGTGTGCTGGGCCAGAGGGTTGGGAGCCAGAGCAAATCCTCCATCACTGCTCCAGCACTTTGAGTCTGAGTTCCCTGCTGGCCAAACCCCAGGAGTCAGAAGGATCTCAGGAAGATGCAGGCAGTAGGGGGAGAAGAGGCGGTGGTAAGGTGGGGAGCCTTTGCAGCCCAAACTGACTTCAGTGAATCAGCAGCCTCTGAATAGCAGCTTTTGACATCTCAGTGGGTTGTGAGGGAGGTGTGGTCATCACAAATGAACCGACCACAGTGGGTGCAGGAGACCTCTGCAGGGCCCCTAATCAATTACTAAAAACACAGAGAGGGTCCGGAGAAAGTGAGTGGCTGAGACAGATGCATGCTGGCACTCAGTGGTATGGCTGGGCACCAAAGGGGAAGTTGGGGGATTTTCAACTTCACAGAGGATGGGAGGCGGTTTCCTTTCATCAGCCGTTGCCCTCGGAAAACAAAACAGAAACCGGGAGAGAAACATTGCCTATGGAAAAAAAAAAATACACATGAAGGCTGAAGAGGAGGAAGTAAGAGGAATGAAATTCTGCTTTTATGAAATAATTTAATATAGTCTTGAATGCCCAGAGGGCCTAGGCACTATATTATATGTTACCGAGAGGTTGGTATCTCCCAAAGGGGATATGAAATAGGAGATGAATATTATGAATCATCCCTATTTGCTACATGTAGGAAATCGAGCAAAAGTGAAAATGAGTGATTTTACCTCCAGATTCATATGCTGTGGCAGTGACAGAGGTGGAACTGACAGAGCAAAGCGCGATGCCCCGCGAAGCGAAGGCGTCACCAGCAGGCGGGTGGAGTCTCTGCTGCTGAATGGAATCACGACTGGCCTGCGAACCCCAGATGCCATGTGGTGCAGGCTGATTGTCTTCTACTAAAGAACCCAGTCGGTGCCGCTGGGTCATGACCCTGTCCTGGGTCTTGTTCACCGCCAGTTCACTGTTTGGCCCAGGGTAACTCCGTTTCACCTTTAAGTGACTATAAAAGATCGAGGTGATGTTGAACCTCATTGATCAAACTGTGTTTAGAGAGAGCAAGTAGAGCATCATATTGGTCTATTCAGTTCCCTTTTACAGCCCCAGGGCCTAGAACGATGCCTGAGGCCCAATCTCTGTTTGTGGGGTAAAGAAGACATCACATTGCCACCTTCTTCTCTATGCTGGGCCTGGTGACAAGGATTGAGAAATAAGCTCTCTCCAGGGCAGCTCTGTGCAGTCTTAATGTGTGTCCTGAAGAGGGAGGAGGAAGAAAGTTCTTTGACCAAATAAATATGAGAGGTGCTAAGTTTAGCTTTGGTTCACAAGGATTTCTGAGAGCTTTTAATAAGAGGATGTGGTTTGTAAATTTCCAAGAGGGCTATAGATTTGCCTCCTTTCCCCATAGTAACTAACTTTTTCAGTAAAAATCCTCACCCTTCCCTATACACAGCTTAGAGTAGATATCAGAAGTGGTGTTTGTTGCTTGGAAGAAGCTTGATTCTTGCCTTTGAGTAGCTCCCAATCTCTTGGTGGTCCCTTCCATTTAAAATTTGCCAAGCAACAACTCAGTCTTGTATGTTCTTTCTTCTGAGACAACCATTGGGTTCCGATACAATGAAGGCAATTATGGCTAGCAGTTATTATAGCCCAAGGAAGTTTTGTTCCCTCTGGACCCCATGTTGCGCTCACCTGCCTCCTGTGGGCATCCCCTGGATTCCCTCCACAGGGCAGCCTGCAGCATAGCCACCGATCTTCCAGTCTCCCAGAAGGCAGTCAGTTCTAAATCGAAGCATGAGCTGGTGCCCTGCTATCTAAAGTCAAGGTCAGGCCAGAAACCATAAAGCCAATCCTGTTCTCAGTAATTCTGACCCAGTGACAAAACCTGAAACCCGCCACCGTGTTCATCATTGACACAGAGACGAATAACAAAAGAAAACTGCTCTTTCAACCCCACAGCCAGGGTGCGCCTTCATAAAAGACATCCCAGGATTGTCAACATTGTCCATGTGTGGTGTTCAAAGCCTCCACCTTTCAGCTTCTGTCTCCTACACCAAGGGCTGTGCATTCTCGCAGACCCTACCCTTGCTAGGGTCAGAATAAATCACCAAACTCCTCATACCGAAGGGAGCTAATTGCGTTTGGAAATACTCCAGGCCCCGGGGTTTGTTTGGTCAAAGATGCGGGCAAGGGGAGGGTAACACACATCCACTTTCATGAAATAGACGTTCGGAATCACGGGCTCTGTGTTACCTAATTTATAATGGATCCCACACACGCTCCACCCCACTTTCTTTTGCAGGCGAAGAATGTGAGGAACCACGGCAGTATTTTTCTTTTAGATATAACAGTCTGTCAGTATCAAATTCTCTGAGTCAGTGGGGAGCATATAGTGTTGATTTACTGAAAATCTGGGATTATGTCTGCTCTGTGGTGAGTGTAGATTTAAGAGAGGAGAGGTAAGGGGTCTCAGAAAGGTGAGGAAAAAACACAAATGAAAGCTAGCAAGGAAAAAATAGCTTGACAGTTAAGATACAGTGCAGCCACCGTCAAAACCTTCTGGAAAAGAGAAGCCCAGAAATGAACACACGCACACACACACACACACACACACACGCACGCACACACATGAACGCACACACCCGTCTGCTTCAAGTCTCATGTACTGGAGGGCTGGCAACCTTTTCAATTAACCCCTTTCTCTTTGGGGCATTATGAATGTGCCGATGAAGCCTTAAATACTGTCATGTTTCACACTGGAGAGAAATTGTGACAACAGATACAAAGTTTTGCTTTGTTGTTAAAGAACTGACTTAAAAAAAAAAAAGACTTGTAAGGCTTAAAGAAGGAATTCTTTCTTTCATGGGCCCTTTGACACTTGACTACTTTCCCGGACCTTTTTGTCACTAACATTTCATTATCCTGATCAAGACCCTGATCTCCTGCTCTCTTTCCCCTTTGCCTCAAAATAACTGTCACCCAGTGCTACTTTACCCTAGGAATAGTCCCAGGCAGCAACTCTGTGTTCCTTCTTTTATTCTTCTTCCTCTTTGTCCTCTTCCAAGTGGAATACAATAACTAAATGGAATTAAAATGTGGAGGAAGAAAACAGTGATCGTACCTAATAGCTACAGAGAAGAGACATTAGCAGCTTTCCTTTCTCTGGGACAAGGACACAGACACTGTAAAAACAGAGTTGGGCAAGTGATGGCAACTGCTCGTGGTGAGCTCAGGGAGGTGATTTTACCCCCCACCACTCCGGACCTCACCAGCCCCAAGAGCTATCTCCTAGACATCAAGGTGGTCCCGGGAATGGTGACTTCCACTGCTGAGGGTTAAGTGCATATTTCTGAAGGTCGCTGGCAGCCACAGGTAAGAGATACCGGGGACAAGCATAACCCACCCTTGTAGCCCCATATATGAGGCCACCAAGAGAATGGGCACTACCGATTATGTCACTGCTATGAAAACAAGAGATGAAGAGGAAGAAGATAGGGGAAAATAATAATAAAGAGGTGCCATTAATATTTAGAAAGTCTAAAAATAACACAGCGCTATTCATTTGTGAGAGCAATGTCTTCTTTGTCTTATTTTTTTAAAAAAATCATGCAACCTTCATGTCGTTATTTGGGGTTCCCAGGTTGTTTTGCCAAGTGGACTTGGTGTGTGGCTCGCCATGATGTGCAACGCGCCCAAGGCGGGGTGGGGTCACGTTTGGGAGTCCTGACTTCTGCACGAGCAAGCCATAAATAGTAGGTGATTCTCTTTGCCCAGAATCATTTTGGCTTATGCCTGCGGTCTCTGAATTCTGGTTGACATCTACGTTCCCTCCAATGTCCTGGCTTTCACGAGAAACAACAGAAGCAGCCTGGATACACGCAAATTCAAGCCTACTGAAACCCCACGTAATGGTGGGCCCAGCCATGGGGCCCCCAGGACAGGCAGGCCCTGTGCTCACAGAGGGCTCTTTAAAAATGTAGCCTTAAGGGCTTCTCTCACTTTGTTATCAAAATCCAGGAAGAATGCTGGGCACTCGGAAATAAATCAACAGTAACTCCTCTCAGATTCTCTGCCTACTGCACCTGGCAACAAAGCCTGTCTTTTTTACATTTCAAAAGAGGCTGCTTTCTCTTTAAAAAAGTAGGCTCTACTTGGTCTGATGTGGCTGCCTTTATCAACCATGAAGTTCCCAGCAAGGTGCTGTTAGTGCCTGATTAAACCTCATACCAACCCGTGTCCCCCATGGTAACCCAGAAGACATCCGCTGAGACCCGAGCGCTCATTCAGTTTAATTGCCCCGGCTCTCGGTGATGGCCGGATTTCTGTCTCTCAAGGCCTAGAATGGAATTCCATGTGATCAGATGAACTATCCGGGTGTCTTGACAGATCTGAAATATGAATATGGAGATGGCGTCGAGCTCTGCAGCGACTTCTGAAACCCCGGTGGTAAAGCATGATGTGCGGTTTCAGCAGGGTTTGTGTGTGTGTGATTCACATATAATGCACTTTGTAATAAAACACTAATAATTAATAAATCAGACGAAAAAAGGGAAGTGTGTGTGCCTATATGTGTATGTATATATGTGCATGTAAAATACACATATGTATTGGATATGCATATGTATTGCGTGTACACATGCAGCTATTTATTTACATGCGTAAATGTGTATACCCCAGTTAGACAGTATCTCCTTACATATATCTGTCTTTGGATTCTTGTGCTTCTTAGGTTAATAGGATAATAATAATTTGTGTTTACAAAAGCATCACACTCTAAGGAATTCAAACACTGAAAATATTTGTTTTTTCCTCTCCCTTCTACAGTGAACTAAGAAATAAATAATGCCACATCCTTTTATTTTTTAGAAACTGAAAGCAAATTACAGACAAGACTGTTGTGAATGAGAATCAGAAACAGCCATTTTGGGAAATTTGCTTTGCATTCCTCCTCTGTCCAAAGGAAAAATCAAGGGACAAGTCAGACAGGATTCCCTAGTGAACTGCAGCCCACTGGATTTCTCCTTTCACCTTCCTGTCTGCTGGAAAGGCACTGGCCCTGGAAGACAAAGTGACAGTGACATCCACATGGTTCAGCCTCCAATGCTCTTGCCGCAAAGATTTGTCAGCCACCAAAGACAGTGGCAGGGATCTAATAACCCTGAGAGCGACTGGCCACAATGGTATCTTTCCACATCCACACGAGTTCTCCATTTTTAGCACAGCAGACCTGCTATATTTCTAGCCAAATCACAGACATTCTACCAATTTCTTCTCCAACCTTATTCTGAGTAAATATGTGATTTCCATTAGGCTTTTTGAGATATGTAAAATATACAGACTCCCATTACCACCTGCAGGACCTCTAGGTGTTTGGGGACCCCTTACTGGGAATTACTCCTATGGCCAAAATGAGTTTGAAGATGAAAATTATTGCTAGGGGGAAAGAACTGGTGGTGTAGCAAGATATTTAAAAGCAAAAATTCCTTCCCATGTGTGTAGGTCAGGGCCTAGCAGTGGAGAGAGGGATGCTTTTGAAATGAGAGTAACTGCTAAAGCAAAATGTGCAAAACTGAAACGTAGCCGTGAAAGGGGAGCATGTTGGCTTACAGAGAAGACAATTCTATTGTGTTAATCTGCTTTCCCTGAAATGACATTTCTACTCAGCTGGGCATTTTGGGGGGAAGTTCCCTAAACTTCATTATATTTTTGGCAATTACTCCAAGAAGACTCCAAGAAAAGCAGGTTATAGTTGCCCAAGAGACGTGCATTGCATGACAGAACTACAGGAAGTCCCACGTGTGCACATTTTCATTAATTAACATATTTTTCTTTAGTACAATAAGAAAATTGTAAATTCAGAATCAGGCAAATCCAATCTTCCCAAGAATGGAAACCTAGGGTTTCATCCCAACTTGGGTTAAAAGAGAACTTGCTGTACTCTGAACAAATTCTGACTTGATTCTTCCATTGCTCAAGTAGGGTTTTAGAAATAGTCTTAAATCTCCTTTTATATTTATTATTATTCATTTTGGGTGGCTTTCTTGAGTCTAAAACTGCAGGAGCTATTTGAAAGTTTCCCGAGTCTCGAGTTTCATGGAGAAAAGCTGACTTGGAACCAAATTCCACTGGTGGTTTGGTGGTGTCTGAACATGGGCCTCCAGCCAGAACATTCTAGCATGTCTTCAAGGGCTGTTTGGGGTGTCTCTGCAGAGACACTTTGCAGACCTGAGAAAGGTTCACATCCCTCACCCTAATACTATTGAAACCTGTTCCTAGAAATGGATAGACATTGTACTGATAAACTCAGTCATCTTGAGAATAAACAGAAAGAAGGACCGCCAATAATACTTATTTTCCACTAACTAGTTAATGCAAAGAAGCCTAGCCAATGGGTAAAATTCTGATTTTATTTCATTTGTGGAGTTTCCCCACGCCAGGTATAAATGTAGATGGCTCCTTAAATGAATGCCTTATAATTCCGGCCCGCAGATATATTGTCCAGAAGGAGAAGTGTGTTCTCCAAAGCAGAAGCCACTTAAAAAAAGCCATTGGCCGACAGGGACATCAACCTAGTGTCTCCTGCAGAGGGTGCAGTGCACACAGGAACCCAAATTCCCCCTCAGGACAGAAGGCCTTGAGGCGTAGCATGAAACTAAGGAAAGGAAACTTGATGGTTAGGTATTCAGAATAGGTGTCTTTCCGACAAACCTACAAGGCTCGGGGACAGGCTCCCAGGGAAGTTTGGGAAATCTGTGGTCAGGGCTCTGCAGAGGGAGACTTGCTGGAGCAGTGGAAAGTGAACCGTAGGAAATAATCATTCCCTGGCAAGGGGCAGAAGAGACACATTGAGAGGTCTTTCCAGCTCTGAGTTCTGAGACTCTGACTAGACTATAGAGGGGAGTAAAGACAATAAAATTTGAAATAGAAAAGAAAGAAAGAAAGAAAGAAAGAAAGAAAGAAAGAAAGAAAGAAAAGAAAAGAAAAGAAAAGAAAAGAAAAGAAAAGAAAAGAAAAGAAAAGAAAAACCAGCAGAGAAATGTTAATGTACAGTTAGGAAACTCACTGGGTTGTCCTGAATGATCATCTAACCGCCGTCCCATCCAGGCAGGAGTGAGTCTTAGAAAAAAACACAGGCAGGTGAGTTGAAACCCAGGTGGGCAGAGATGAGAACTCCCTTAGCTACTCTGAATAGCACTGAGAACTTGAGAGCCATTTGTCCAAGTGCACAGCTGAAAGAGAGGCAGTCTGAGATGGAGACAGCTAAGATTCACTTCCTGGGGGAGTTTGGCTATTCCTTCTTGGTTTTTACTTAGTGGAATCCTGTCTAAATACCTGGCTTTCCTTAGTAGGTAAATCTACACTTAAACTCTGAGCTTGCTTATTTTTTTTAAGCCATATCAGAGATATCATAGCATCTGACTTCCCTTGATTTTTTTACATGCAGTCACAGATAATTCTAACAGCCACTGTAGCAGTATCACTCATCTGCTTTATCTGCTTTTCACACATGAACTACACATCCCAGGGCTTGCCTGCTTTATTAAACCCAGATTCAACGTCTAAGTCATATAGATTCCAGAATGAGTAAGCAAGGTGCTGCTATTTTATAATTGGGTGTATGTGTGTCCATGTGCCTGGGCCCAAATGGGTGTGAGACGCAGACGTTTTCATACTTATGATTAAAAAAAAAAAAGAACTGGTCACAAAAAATGTGACCTGAATTGAGTGTGAACCAGGCTCCAAAAGGGCTGTGTGTTCCTGAGCTTGTACAGACAAAGGAAATAGTTTCCATACTGAAAGGCATCACTTGAAAGCTTTCAGGCCAGATCCTGCTTCGGGCTCGGATTTCCTTTCTCTTCGTCCTTTGATGAACAACTCATATGGAGATTCAAGTGTCTTGTGCCTGGTTTGAATTTAAGCCATTGCTGACTTTAGTGGAAAACTTTCATAAACTGAACTCCAACTTTCTTCCATTTCCCCACCACGGCTGACCAATTTTTGATAGATCCTTGGATCTTCATCTTCAGCCATTCATTCTCAGCGTGATCATTATGATCAATGTGATGGAAAACACTTTTTTTTTTCTCTCCCCCGAAAGAGACTGGATTCATTCTGCTCCTGGCTTTTGGAGCTCAGAGTTCTGTTATGTTCTGCCTGGAACTGGGGAGGGTGAGGCTGAGCTGGGGGACAACTGGACGCAGGAAGGAGAAAGGCAGCAGGAGTGAAGCTCCCGGACAGCTGCTGGAGATCGCATATCGCTGGGGCAGGGCTGTGACTGGGGCGAAACCACGTGGACAGCCTTGCGAGAGGCCACGCCGCCCTGTGTGCCAAGGCCATTCTTCAGGAATGAACTGGGCAGAGAGCACCGTTTGAAAGAAAAAAAAAATCTTTGCCTTCAAAACAAGACTCTTTGGTCTCTGGTCATTTGGGAGCACGGTCCTGAATGGATTTCCCCTCCTCTTTGGGGAGCTGGGAATGCCCGGAACATTTTGTTCAGGAACCTGTGCTGCCTTCAAAATCATGTCGTGAAAAACAAGAACCTTGGACTCAGTCCAGTCTGGACTGGGAGTATAACTCTGCCACCAAAGTGGGTGATTTTGAGCAAGAAACTTAAGTTTCTTCATTCCTCTGTGGCTCTGTGAATTTGGGATGTGATGCTGTATGTATGAGGATTAAAAGGATCAAATGAGATCACATTCCTGATGTTCCCTGTCTTTGCTGCATTCTTCCTCTCTGACCCTATGCTTTGTTGATAACTTTGCAAATTCTCCTGCTCCTACGTAACTCAAACAATTGCGTGCAGTCCAAGGATGGACGATCCAAGCGTCTCCCTAGGGTGCATGGGGCCCAAGGCAAATCACAGCGTGTGTCCCACTCCCAGCATGTTTACAGAGACACATAGGATTTCCTGAACTCTGAGAGCAGCTGTGAGTTGAAGACAAAAATATCACAAAAAGGAGGCATCTCAGGAATGTGTGCGGTAGCAGGAAAATGGGCATCCTGTTCAGCCTCAGGAGGGCACTGTGGGCAGCTGTGAGACTCCCACCCCTATCAGTGCCCATCCTGGGACTCCCTGAAGTATGCTCAGTGCTTACTTCCACAGCAGCACACAGAGGGCGCCTGACCCCACCTACCCTGATTAACCCAAAGGCTGTAATTGGAACATTTTCTGTTGCACAAATGCGAGTTCCTGAACTCCAGAAGGCTCATTTATCATGGCTGCTTAAAAAAATAAAAATAAAAATAAAAAAAAAAACCTTGGTTATAAACAAGCCAAGTAGACTGTCTTCACTTTCATGATGGTGCAAATCTGATGGATAGCCACTCATATATCCATTTCAAAAAAAAAAAAATGCCCATTAAACAATATGGGAAATAATTCCATAGCCATGGCTCGATCTTGAAGGTAGGCCTCATAGGTATGAAATGGTGTATTAGTGTCCTAAGGCTGCTGGAAGAAATTAATGCCACCTAAGTGGCTTGAGACAAGTCAAGTGTATTCGCTTACAGTTCTAGAGGCCAGACACATGAAATCAACTGTATTAGGTTAAAATCAAGGTATTAGGAGGGCTGGCTTCTTCCAGAGACCCTAGGAAAGAATTTCTTCCTTGCCTTTTCTAGCTTCTTGGGGCTGCTGCATTCCTTGGCTCATGGTGGCACCACTCCGATCTCTGATTCTATGATCATATTGCTTTCCCCTTTTTAGCAGTAAAAGCTTTCTCTGCTCCTTCTTATAAGCATAGTTGTGATGACATTCAGGGCCCATTTAGAAAATAACTATCTTGAAATCCTTGATTTAATCACATCTGCTAAGGTCATACAATGTGATATTCCTAGGCTCCACACATTAGATGTACTCATACTTGGGGGTCTTAATTCAGTCTGGAAATATTCCTTCATTAACATTGGCCAGCATTGCCTTGTTAAAAGTGTTTCTTGCTCAACAGAAAAGAGAAGAAACAATTCTTTGGCACCCTAATATTTCCCTATTTTAACTATAACACAGGTACAAGACAAATATATTACAGAACATCACTTCCTGCTAGGGTCCTGTCTCTGCCGTCTCAGGACAGGAGCTGAGAAGTGGTTTCTAAAGAGAATGACAGTCTAAGAGCCTCCCTCTACATGCAGAATTGCTATATGCAAACACAATACTATTTGTCATCACATCAAAATTGATGATGTGGTCTAAGGCTGGCAAGAAAGCCTATGTTTTTCTGGATACTCAGAAACCTAAGTTCATACCCCCTTAAGGGATAGAGTGTGGCATTTAAGCTGGGAATGGTTGCCCAGTTGAAAAACAGGAGGTTGAAAGGAATAGCTATTTAAAAGTCACTCTGATATGACCTGTTCCTCGAACAATTCATCTCAGGGTTGCAGCCATTGTTGCTAGGTGGCATAGCATTTATTATGATAGTGTCCCGGGCTCCTTGGACTAGTAACAGACACATCTATTCCTCAGGGCCTGAGCAAAGTTGATAATGTCCTGGCCCTAAGTGAGCTGAGCTTCAATTGCCAAGACACTGGCTGACATTAAGACTCTGCAGCACCTATCACTGCCTGTCACCTCCCGAGATAAACTCCCCTGTGACTGGCTTCTTCTGTCACCAGCCACTGATGCCATTGCATTCTATCTTTTGTAGCTCTTGGGCCCCTGACACTGGCAGGCTTGCCGGGCTTGGTCATATGCTTAAAGTTAAATTCACAGACCTCCAGACCTCGGAGTGTGATGGGATAGGAACTAATCAGAGGACTTGGAGAGAGTAAGACTGTCAGGGAAACTGCAGATCAGCAAAAGAACGAAAGCCCCTTGACCCTGAGCACATCTGCCATGTATTTAATTCCACCTCCTTGCCAAGCCCTGAAACCCCAGGCTGGGGGATCTTGGGAGCCAACAGGTTATGAAGTCTAGGAATGTGCAGAGGTGAGAAGTCTGGCAAGCTCCCCTCCCCAGGCCAGAATTGGGTCCAGGATGGGATGTGACAGAGGGGACACTGCATGTGATGCTGAGCACAGTTGTGGATGAAGACGGAAGGGACTCTGGAGGGGTGAGGTGACCCGTGGCCGGTTTGCACTGCATTGATTGCACTTGCTCCATACTTTGCCAGCTGGCTCCAGACCAGAGAAAGCAAATGAGCTCTTCGCTGTTCTTTGGGGTTCTGAGCCCTGCATTTAAGGAGATGCCGACAGTGGGGGAATCGAGCCCATGGGCCCCCAAGAAAATCCTTATTTCAACATTCAAGGGTCACATTGATCGGGTAGGGGAAGGTTTTGTCAGGAAAGTACCAGGCAGACATTTTTGAGAGAGTAACACCAGGCAGACATTTTTGAGAGAGCAACGCCCACTTTTCCAGCCTCCCTACCACTGTCCTTGTCCCCAACTCAGCCCACCCACTCCACCCCATCAGCTTCTAGCTCCAGAAAAACTGAGGGTCTGCTTTGGGTTTCTTTTCACTGCTCTTCACTCTTCCCAGCTTTCTTATCTAATTCAAGTGGCACCACCTCTTGGAAGCTTTCCTGGGTTTGCTAGCATGAATGAGTTTATCTTTCCTTACTCTCCCTCAACATCCTTCATTCTGCTTATTACTTGAGGTATAAGAACAATTGCACCTCAATCCGTCTGTTTTTCTTACTAGGTCAAAATAATGTGAAGATAGAAATTCTGTCATCCTATCCCAGGCTGGCACATGGTAGTGACCTGATACTGTGACATGAGAAAATATATTTCCTATGTTAAACACTTGTTTATAGGATCGACCACTGGGGTACCATGTTTCAAGGCACACAATTTGTGTATAACCTACACATATCCTCCTGTATACTCTCAGTCACCTCTCAAGTATGTATTATGCTTAATACAATGAAAATGCTCTGCAAATAGTTTTTATGCTGTACTGTTTAGAGAATAAGGACCAGAAAAATGTCTGGATATGTTCAATACAGACACAATTCTTTTATTTCTTAAAGACTTTAATCCTGGTTGAGTTTGCAAATGCAGAACCTGAAGATATGGAGACCCAGCTGTATTCAGGTGGGGAAGTGAAACCAAGGGTGCTGAATGAACACAAGTCACAAACGTACCCAGTACAGGAAAACAGGCCACCTTGGAGATGCCGGCAGGAACTCGGCCCAGTGCAAGTGCTCCATATTGCTTGTGCCTAATCTAAAGTTTCCTTGGGAAGAGTAAAGGAATGTCAAAGGAAGGTCAGTGATAACAGTGCCCCAAAATACTCAAAGGGCTCAGCTACATCTCTCACACCCTCATTAGTTAGGCTGGGGTCTGGGACATGTTCCAGTCAATGGACTGCAGTTGGAAGTGACATGCGTCGCTTACGAAATAACGCATAGAAAAGTCGGCACGGATCCTCCAAGCACGCCCTTCCCTGCTGTGGTGATCATGGAGCACTCATGCTGCTCTGGCAGAGCCAGAAGATCAAAGCAGCTTGGATCACTGAGCCACTGCATGGAGAAGAGCTGCCTTGGAAAGTTGCCCAAAGCCCAGCAGAGTTTACCTGAGTGCAAAGGAAGTGTTTGGCAGCACAGGCCTCTGAGGTTTTGGGTGGATAGCCTATCCTGACCAGGGCAGACGCATTGTTCTGAAAGGATTTCTTGCAAAGTAATGAAGTAGACCATGACTCAGTTGCATAAGTGTCGAGCTGTCTCTTCTACCTGACAGTGAGTAATCAGTATACACCTTTACTGAAGCCAAGCAGCCTGGCAGACCGATAGACTGAGGGTGAATTCGGTGAGCCTGTTGCGGGATATTCAGAGGAGAAGCCCTGATGCATGTGGCTATAACCATCTGTGCACCTCCCTGACACAAAAACTTGAAATCACAGTCTTACCAGCCAGTTGTCAGAAGGCAGGGACAAAGATGGCAGAGGGGAGGGTGTTGGACACTTTGGGATGTCTTGTCACAACCCTTTGAGAGACTTTCACTTTCCATACCATCATTTGACTTCTACCACATGGTAACGACTTATACCTTATTAAACGCTTCCTAATTACAAATTCGTGTTTGGTGTAGAGATGGTTTCTTGGTCAGGGTCCTGAATGTGACCACTGGGTACTGGTTGGCACTCATGGCCCACTAGGTTCTGACTCAGGGCTCTGAGGAGAACAAGGGTTTGACACATCTCCTTGGATTGAGCAAATTCATTGCACTCCTATCTTATTCCTCCTTAGTGCTTGCACAAGCAGAATGCACTAGCTTGAGCTAAAGAAAGCAATTACCCTGTAAGAAAACAGTTACCTGGTTGCCTATATTGGGCTTCTATTGAAATATTCTAGAATTTCTTTTTCCTCAAAAATAAGTAATTATTATATGGACCTAGGAGGGAAAATGAGTTTGATTTGCAAACAACCTTAAAATACACAGTTCTCGCTCGCTTTCCCTTTGTAGGCCCCATGAGGCGTTTCCTATTAAAAATTTCAGCTCTGCTTCTTATCACCTTTGCCCTCTCCTCGGCTCTCACTTCTAATTCAAGGGATCGTTTCCCTGGGGAATACAGAGCCTAGCGCCATGTGATCTGGACTAAAGGGTAGGATGACAGAGCGAGACAAAGGAGACGCTAACCTCGCCTTCCCTCCATTCCCGCCTGCACCTCCCCACTGAACGCCAGGGCCTGGCTGCTAGCAAGGCTCAGGAGTCGCAGGGATACCTGTGCCCCTGTGGTCCAACCGCTGGCACGTCGATCACAACCTGGGGAGAGGATGGGCAAAGAGCAAGGTTTCTCCCACTTGAAAGGGACTAGCAAAAATATATTTTTAAAATGGCTTTCATTATTCGTATCTATTCTGACTACAGAATTAATATTGGTTCATGGTGGAAAGAAAACAGGCAGCAAATAAAAGACAGAAAAAACATTTTCATTCTAACCATTCAGATACAGCTATCAACACTGGTTTGAAACCTCTCTCTCGGTGAGTCTCCGTCTCTCTCTTTCTCTTTCCATGTATACTCAAGAATAACTATAATTATATATTTAATGGTGCCTTAATAACTTTTTGATTTGAAGAAACCAGATTTCCTCTTAGGATATTACTATATAAATAAATACAATAGTGCCATTCAATGGAAAGGCAAGCTTGTAAAAATATTACAGTGCGTCCTCATTCACCATATGCACCGGATCCAGCGCCATACAACTGCTGGCTCTTCCCCAAAGTCAAAATGACCATGAAAGATAAAGGTTTTGAGTGGATTTGGGAATTAAATTAAAGGCAATTAAAGACACTCACGAAAGAGGACTTCCAGAATTGCTTGAAAAAGTGCAAGTGTGTTGGAATAAAGGCAGAATATTTTGAAGGAGATTAATAGCAGTATTTTTTTACTGTATAAATTGTTTTTAAAATAAACGTTCACTGTATTTTTCAGTCATGTGTATCTAGTGCCCAAGGTCACGCCCCCATTGCCCACTTCCTCCAACTGGACCTCACCTCATAATCTCCCATTCAGCTATGAAGTTATCAGTGGGTTAACTCATTGATGAGGTCAGAGCCCTCATGATCCAATCACATCTCCAGGAGTCTCTTCATCCATTAAAGTTGACAATCAAGATGAACATGTACAGAAGCAGGTTGGGGTGACCAAGAGGGAGGTATCCCTTCTCTCTCCCTTTTATTCTGCTGGTGACCATGAAGCCTGGGATGAAGGAACTCAAAGCTTAAAAGGCTCACGGGCCCTTGAAACACTACTGAGTGGAGCACTGCCCACCACTTGAGAAACACGTGATGGACTTATTTGAGGACAAGTAAATTGCTTTCATGTTTGAGTTATTGCACATTTTTTAGTGTTCTTTCCAGCAACAGCTAGTATTATTTTAACTTTTAAAGAAATTAGCATTTTAAAGTAGAGGCCTTCCATAACCAAACACTTAAATATATAATTTGACAATGGCAGATGGCAGAAAAACAGTCACAAAGACTGAGTTCCTTGTTCTGTCTTGGCAAAACATTTAGTCAAAGTGTTGTCTTCAATAACTCAGAAAGCTGACCGTGTCTATACCACAACGGTAAACTCAGGGAAACCATTGCAGAGTCAGTATGACTGTATGGTGGCTACCACAATCTTGTTTGAGCTAAGTTTTATAAGAAAAGAGATAGGTGGAAGAAAGACCTGGCACATTTTCAAGCAGAGCTGAAAGAGATTGAAGAAAGTTCATTTTGTACTTCACATGAAAGATAATTAAACTCTTATCATGTGAACATGTTGGTTGTGTGATACATTTTTTTTTTTTTTACAACAGCTACCATATAGAATATAGCTGCATGGTGTTTTATTGCATGAATACATAACAATTTGTTCAAATTAATCTCCATCGATGAGCAGCTGGAATGTTTCCAATTGTTTTGTCATTGCTAAAAGCCTTCTTTTGAATGTCCTGATACTACAGCTATGTCCATTTGTCTGATTACTTTCTCGGACGGTATTAATACAACAGGAAGTGCAGTTACATAAATAAAATAGACATTTTTAATTTGACGTGTTTGCCCAATTGTCCTTCGCCAAATTTGTATCTTTTTTGAAATACTGCCAGCACATCAGCATCAGAGGTATCAGCACTATTTTTATCTTTAAAATAGATGAGCAAAAATATGTCCTACTGTTGTTTTAATTTGTTTTCCTTTTGTTATTAGGAAGGTCTAACATAACTTCATAACTTCACATGGTGACTTGCCTATAGTCATTTATGACTTGTACTTCTCTCTTGAGATATCCTCCTATTTATAAGAACTCAGTTTATCTTGAAAAGTTCAACTTTACACCTGCTCTGCTGCCATAAGTATAAATAGTACTGCTTCTCACCCCACAAAGTGCCTGATTTAGACAGTAAGTTACAGGGTCGTCCTACATGTGTCCCTTTCATGTGGTACTAACGATGCTGTTTCAACCCAGATTGTCATTTAATTAAGATTTTGTGTCATAAGATTGGTCCATTTTCCCTCTATGATTTCCAGCTGTAGTATACTTTTAAAATTTTCCCATTCCAAAGTTATGGAAATAGCCACCAGATTTCCTTGTGCTGTTTTTATGATTCCCTTGTTTATGTGAGACCACAGCATTCCCCCCCTTACCTTTTCCAGTCTGCTGAAATATCTCCTTTCCCATTCAGATTTCACCCACACTGTTCTTGGCTTTGTTTTCCTACATGGCAACGCCCAGCATCTTTGAACCTACACATTTCACTTATCTGATTGCTTTATTGTTTCTTGCCTCCCCACTAGACTGTCATCTTCATGAGGGTAGGAATTTTTGTCTTTTTAAAAAAAATTTTGTTATATCCATCTAGTAAGGATTCAACAATATGCTTGTTGAATGACTCAGATTAAATCTTCATCTGAAACTTATTTTGTTGTAAGATTTGAAACAAACACTAAGCTTACTTTAAACCTTCTTTTCCTTAATAAATTAAAATCTCCTTTTTCATACACTGACCAATCAGTATGATACACCTCATTAAGCTAATCAGTCTCTATTCCTTCACTAATGTTACATTTAAAGACATACATAGTGTTAACCCATTTTATAATGTATTGTTGGAGAAATTCTTCAAATAATCTTCTGCACATTTAATTCTTATTATCTTTGCTCTAACATATTTACTCAAAGATAAGTCTTAAAATCATTTGTCATGTTCCCATTAATACATTAATCTCAAATTCCAGCTATATTTGCTTAGGAAATCATAATAGTTTAGTAAAAAGCATGTAGATTAATGAAATCACATAAATTTGTAAGAGAATAGCAAGGTAACAGAACTTGCTATCAGCCATAGTATCAAAGGTCAAGAGAGTAGCTCAGAGATACTAGCATGATATGTATATAAGAGGTTAATGTGTGATGATTGTGCCCCATAACAAATTAGAGAAAATATAGACTGTTAGTACGATTCTGAAAACTGGATCACTATAAGAACAAAAGTAAAAGTCAACATCTACTGAAATTATAAACAAATTGCATACTTCTTCTTTTCCATTACTTTTTTTCCTGCTATTTATTGTCTTCTTCCTTGTTCTTACTTTGGCGTTAATTTCCTCTTCCTAGGCTAACGTGAAAGCCTAGATGATTTAAAAATTTTCTTTTTTCTAAGTTAAAATATTTTAGTTCTAAATTTATTTTTCTGTAAGCTTTAGATGCCTTGCCTAAATTATATGTTGCATTGCTATTATATTAAAATATTTTCTGAATTTCCTGGTGATTTTTTGACTGAATTATTTAGGAATATGTTATTTAATTCTCTGCAGTATTTCAATCCTTCTTGCATTTACTAAACTCACTTATTTCCTAAATGTGTCTTAGGGAATGTTCCATGTATTTTTAAAATTTATATGTATTCTATTCTTCTTGGGTACAATGTTCTATAAAATGTCAACTAGGTCAAACTGGTTAATAACCTTGGTTGGGTCTTTTTAATCCTTACTGATTTTATGTCTACTTCTACCAATAACTGAGAGAAAGTGTTGAATCTCCAAATATAACTCTAAATTTGTCTATTTCTCTGTTTAGCTCTATCAGTTTTGATTATATATATATATATATATATATATATATATATATTTGAGGCTCAACTTTATGTGATTATGCATTGGAAATTTTTATGTACTCTTGAAGAACTGACTCTTTTATCATTATGAAATACCCCCTTTATATCTGATATTCTTTGTTATAAAGTCTATTTGTCTGACATTAATATAACCACTGGAGGTTTCTCCTGATTAATGTTTCATTGCTTGTCATTTTCCATCTATTTCTTTTTATATTGTTCATAGCTCTATATTTAAAGTTTATGTCTTAGACAGCACATGGCTTGGTCTTGCATTTTCATTTAAATGACAAATAGTGCCTTTTAATTGGAGTAATTAGTCTATGTACATTTAATGTTATTGGTTTTCTATTTGGCTAATCTGCTCATTGTTCTTCTTTCCTGCCATTTTTCCAGGCTTCTTTGGATTCATTGGTAGTTTATAAGAATCCTTTTATGGGTGAGTGGCGTGTGACCGGCTTGGACTCCAGGACGAGAAAGATGTGTCTCCCGAGAACCTGCCACTTTGGGTCAGGGTAGTTCAAACCAGAAGACAACTAGCCTGCCTTCCTGGTAAGTGGTGTGTGACTGTGCAGACTTCAGGAAGAGAAAGATCTGTGCTTCCCGTAGGCCTACTGGTATGCTGGGCTAAGAATCAAGGGCAGCCCCCTCTCCCAAGCAACCTGCTGGTTCGGAGGACCAGCTAAGTTGATAGCAACTAAGGTACATGAAGCAAATAAATGCTTGTATTGTTTGGCTGATTTTGCAGGCCTGGGGCCAGCAGTCTGAACATCTCTTGGGAAGATGACAGTATGCAGTGTAGCAAATATGGGGGATTCCCTTCTATCTTGTCTTTGAGACCCAGTATTATTCTCACTGTTTTGCTTTATTCTGATTAATTTTTTTTGGTTTATTCATATTCTGTTTTTATTGGTTTTATTCTGTTTTGTTTTTGGTTTGATTTTGCTATACTTGATGGAATGGTCAACTATTGTGAAGATAACAAGATACACTATAGTAGCTATTGTTTTCCTAGTATCTTGCTTTGAAGTTCTGTACCAGTTCTACTGTTTTGTTTTGATTACTTGGTTCTGTTATGTTTTGTTAGATTTTACTATCTTTAAAATAAAATTTAAAAAAGAATCCTTTTATGCATAGTACTATTATCTGTAAAAATTGATTTTAGAGTTTGCATTAGGCTTTGTAATGTGTATCTCTTAACTTATCACACTTCGTTTCCCTCTTCCCATCCTTGGTGCTCTTGTTTTCAGACAATTTATTTTTCTATATATCATAAACCCTGTAATATATTGACACTATATTATTTTTCAACTGATTAATTATCATTTAAAGAAAATAAAAAAAGAAGTAAAAGAATTTTTCCTCTTCGTACTGCGTAGATCCAAGTTGCTATCTGGCATCATTTTGCCTCAACCTAAAGAACTTCCTTTAACATTTTTATACTCCAAATCTCCTGTTAATTACTATTTCAGTTTATGTTTATCTAAGAACGTTCTTACTTCACTCTTATTTTCAAAGAACATTTGCTGAATAAAGAATTCTAGGCTAACAAAATTTTTCTTTAGCCCTTAAAATATTTGCCGTATGTAACCAAAAATCTAGATTTTTTTAATGTATGTCCCTGTCAACATAATATAGTATTTTTTTTCTGGATATTTTGAAACTTCCCTCTTACTACTGTGTTTTCAAAAATTTGTTTCCTTGTCTTTATGCTATTATTTTTGAAAACATTTACATGAGGTTCAAGTAATTTCTTAGCTTTTTGAATTTATAGTTTCATTGAATTTGGAAATTTTCAGCCATTACTTCTTCAAATACATTTTCTTTCCTTCACTCCAGTTCACAGTAGCATGTGTAGCATGCTGCTTCATACTGGGTCTTTGTTCAAATTTCATCATCTTCTTCCATTTAACTCTCTTTACTGTGTTTTCAAATTCACTGATTTGTTATTATGTAACATCTAAATTGTTATAATTCAGTGAAATGCTCCTCTCAAGTGTTCTATTTTGCATGTGTGTGCATGTGTGTGTGTGTGTGTGTGTGGTACTTCGGATTGACGCTGGGCCTTTATACAGACCCTTACCCCTTTGTTTACTTTTTATTTTGAGAGAAGATCTCACTATATCACTAAATTTCCCAGGCTAGCTAGAACTTGCAATCTCCTGCCTCAACTTCCCAGAGTGTTGGTATTACAGGAGTGTGTCACCACACCCAGGACACATGTTCCACCTTTCAATTTCTACAATTTCTAGTCTTTCTTATATGTTCCATTTTCTTCTTCATTGTCCATAGTTTCTTTGAAACCCTCAAATACACTTTTAATTATGGTTTTAAAATCTCTTTCTGATAATTTCATCTACCCCATCATTTCTAGATCTGTACCTAAGATTAATTGTCTTGCTCCTTATGGGCTATACTTTCCCACTTCATCTTCTGTGGATATTATTTGTGTTGTGTCAAGTTGACTGGATTAAAAAATGCACAGGGGGATTAGTAAAGGATACTTTTGGGTATGTCAGGGTGGGTCACAGAGGCATGACTTGGGCACTGTATATGGTCCCTATGGGTCCCTTTCTGGTTCTGTTCCACTCTATTACATCCTGGCCTTCATGTATTAAGTACCTTTGCTCCAGTGCCCTTTTGCCATGATGCTTCTGCATTGGAGCCAAATGACCATGGATTCAGTTTCCTGAATCTGTGATCCAAGTTAAACCTCTCTTTAAATCATGTTTGTCATGTACAGTGTCCAGCAATGGGATAGCTGTCTAATACATTTCTATCTTACGTTTTTAATTAGATATCACATATGAATATTGTGTCATTGAGCATTTGGAATTTTTTCATTTTTAAAAGTACTTGAATTTTATCATAATAAAATTACATTACTTGGATTCATCCTTTTGAGAATTTTTTTGTTTGTTTTATTGAAACAGTCATACAGCAGTTTTTATAATTTTTCTTAGCTTTTACTATTTATTTTGTTTATATTTTCATCATTTATGACTTTATTATGAAAAATTTTCATTGCATAGAAAAGCTAAGGGATTAATATGGTAAGCAACCATATGGTCATTGTCTAGATGAACCAAAGACTGAGTTTTCCAAATTTGATTAATCTTTCTATAACATTCTGAATTTATTTAATTTGCTATCATTTCAGGACATTATCTATGCAGCTTTAATGGCTGCATAGAACAACTTAAACTTATGAAAGTTGCCACATCTTCACATATTCCTGGAAAAATAAGAAAATACATGCATTAACACATTCTCAAATTTTTCTATTTCCTGGTGTGTTTATATGTGTGTGTTTTTATTTACTTGTATGTGTTGCTTACTTGAAGTTTTTGTCCTTGTCAAATGATTATTTTTATATTTATGTATCTGCTTCATTATAATTGTAACACTTAATTTTTATTTTGTAATCACATTAATCATAATTATTTAAACTTAGGTTGATTTTTAAAATAGGTCTTTTTTGTTTTGTTTTGCTTTTTATTTTGTCTTTTTAATTTATTTTTTAATTTTTATTTATTTTTATTTTTTTACTTTTAAAAAGCAAAACAGAAAAAAGGTTGAAGTAATAGAGAATTTTTTTAAAAAGTAAATCAATACTAGTTAATATATTACATATTGTTATCTTAGAAGTGGTTGTTCAAGTTATGAAATCTAGACATAAAAAAATCAGACAATCAAACAATGACAGTATGAACTATTCTTTCTAATGAACTAACAGAGAATTAGTAGTATAGTTATCTATCTTGCATACTTACACATACATACAGTTATATGTATTTTGAGCACTTTCTTCCCCTTTCCTTATTACAATATCTAGCGTACATTTTGGACCTTATTACTCTTTCAGTTTTTTTAAATTATTATTTATTTTTTACACTAGGGAGACAATATGATATTTATAAATGTGAGTCTGATTTATTTCATTTATGAGTATAGTCTCTAGTTGCCTCCATTTACTGGCAAAAAAATAGACCTGACAATCACTGTTTTGTCTTTTCGAGAGAGGGTTTCACTATGCAGTTCAGACCAGCCTTGAACTCACTTTGTAGCTCAGGCTGGCCTCAAACTCACAGTGATCCTCAAACTCACAGTGATCTCCCTGACTCAGCCTCTTGAGGGCTGGTAGTACAGGCATGTGACACCACTTCCAGCTTTAAAACAGGGTTTCTGAGAAGTGTCCATGCCTCCCCTTGAATCCTACAGATTCAGAGGAAATGAATTAATGGAACCGTATTTACTAACAGTTCTTTAAATCTGTAGTGTCTTTATTTTTCTTGATCATCTTTTCCATTGCAAGAAAATCGCAGCAAACAACCTTTTCCAAATTGTTCTTTGGTTACATACTTGCAAAATTCTTATTTTGAATATGTCTTTCTCTCGCCTTTAAAAGACTAACAACTTACTGTTTATGGACTCTTTGACCATGAGCTTTCCATCTTGAGATTTTCTAATAGTGCTAATGTGAATTCTGGACTAGAATGATGGTTTCCATTGATTGTTACGTATTTCTTCTGACTGAATGCTTATCATAAGAGCATAGTAAGTACCAATTACTTATTATGTGTCAGCTATAGGCTAAGTACTTTTGCACCCTGTGCCTGCTCTTTTTGTGCTCTTGTCTGTCATTTCTGTCTTCTTTAGGCTCACAAACTGTATGCTAAGTCTTCACAATTTGATTTTACTAGTTATCAGCTTCACTCTAAACATTTTCTTTCCCCTGATCTCTCTTCATTCTGAGTGACTTTGTGCAAAGACAATTCCTTCTATATTAAAATTTTTAGTGGTAGTTTTGTGCTTTGATTTTTATACTAGTTTCAAGTTCTATAATAAAATTGTTTTTACCTTTTTTTTATTTAACTATGTCAGTTTCCTCTTCAGTTTGTTACTTTCTTCCATTTCTAGTTCAATAGATCTTTTATCCTTTTCTTAGGAGTATGTTGGAGTTGTATGTTTTTCAATAAGTCTTCTGGTGTAAAATTCACTTCTAATTATGCATTTTTATCTCTTACCTCTTTTTATATATATTAGGCTCGTTTTCTCCCTTTTCATTGTGCAATTTTTCTAGGTCTCAAGCTTCTGTTTTTATTGTTGCCTTAGCTCTGAATCTACTGTTAATGTAGAGAAAATCAAATTTCTTAGTCTCATTCTGTAGACTGGGCAATGTAGATTAAAAATTACTTCATTCACTTCTTTCTCAAAGAAGTGGTAGCAAGAACTAGTATCATGGATAAATTTACCCATTTAATTGTTTAGACATAAATAGAATCCCTCCACTAGGGGCTTTAGTGGAAGAAACAGGAAACAGGTGTTTGGGCTTCTGTTTGCTACTCTTTCAGCTAGAAACTTTGGTAACCAGCCCCCAACTCTAATGAGGTATAACTGGTATCTCAAAAACTGCACATAATTAATGTACACAATTTGGTGAGTTTGAATGTACATACCTGTATTACCATTGCCAAGTCAAGGTAATAAACATATCTTTCATTTGCAAAAATTTTCTTTTGTCTTTCGATTGTTGGTTTGTGTGTGTGTGTGTGTGTGTGTGTGTGTGTGTAAGAAAACTTAATACAAGAACTACTTCTCAACAAATACTTAAGAGCAAAATATATTACTCTTAACTAGGTGCTATTGTACAGCATCTTCTGGAACATCTGGTGGAACTCCTATTCACTGATCTGTAGCTCCCATCCCCTTCCCATGTATGTTGTATTTTGAATGCCTCACCTAGGAGAAGTCACACAGCATTTGTATTTCTGTGAGTGATGTATTTCGTTTAGCATCACACCTTCCAGTCTATAAGTCTTGTTGCAAATGGTGAACAGTAGAATTGTTTCCATATCTTGGCTACCATGGGCAGTGCTGCACTGAACCAGCAGCACTCATTTCTGTCCTGGTGGCTATCGACTCAGAGGTAGCATTGTTGGGAACTTTGGCTCTTCTAATATCCAGCAGCATCCAGGCTTTTTTTTTTTTTTTTTTTTTTGGTTGGTTGGTTAGATATTTTCCCAGCTCAGTAATTACTGTCTGCTGCTGCTGACCTGGGGTTGGTTGCTATTTCCTAGGAGATTGTCTCACACTTTCCAGGTGTGTTAACCTTGCTTCTAGACCAAGCTCTCGAGCTTGAGGACACAACATGGGGCTTGTGAACTCGGAAACATTCCTCCAGCTTGGAGCCCACTGCCGATCCACCAGAAGGCCGTCAGCTCCTGGGAATGTGGTCCGCATAGTCTGTGGTTCACTCACAGTTTCACTCCTATCACTTCGAGTTGGAACACTTTATCAGAAACTCGCAGAACTGTTTCTGCTCACTTCCCTTAATTCCGTGCTATTGGGACAAGAGTCAGAATTATGTACATCGATTCCCAGAAACTTGGTTCAGTTTGGTGTGGAATTTTCTTTTAAATTATAGTATATCTGACAGGTGCTCTTCAAGTCTTGGCAAATATTTATGTTTAAGAGGCAAATGGATACTTCTCAGTCACACGTATGAACCATCGTATTGTTGGACTTGTGTGACAAACTGGAAGAAAATCTATGTATGTATACAAAAAATTAGTTAAGATAGTTAAAGAAAAAGAATTTTGAGTGAAAAGTAGTTTTCACAGGATCATTTTCAGATTTCAGTTTTAATGTGAAATGTTCTTTTGAAAATAATATAGCAGTCATAGCAAAAAAAAAGATAGTCATATAGCTGGTTTCTCTTGATTCATTGAGGGGAAAGTTTTGTGCTAATAATTTTCTGGACAATGTTTCATGTCTATGTCTTATACCCTAAACAACTACTGTGAATATAACAATATGCAGTGTGTTGATTATTGTTACTCTCCTATTGGCCTGTTGTGAAATTCTGTTTTAGTTTAATCTCTTACTTTTTTTCTGTTTAAAATTTAAAAAAAAATTTTTTTTAAAGAGGCAAATGGATGTGAATTGAGAGGTTTTAATCAGAAAGAGCGGAGATGAACTAGAACAGTCAGATCAGAGAAGACAAGCAAAGCTAATACTTTAAGATGGAAAGTGCAGTTGTTAAATATATGAAATGCCACAGAGACAGAAAATAAGATAATTGAGAGGAGTCCTTCGGAGTTATACAACAGAGAGGCCATCGATGAAGGTGGAATATGGGAGAAGGTTTCAGTGGAATAGTCAGAGCAAGAAGGAAATTACAGAATGTCATTAATACGTGAAAAAATGTGAATAGTCCATGGCAGCAGGAATGGTCATTGATCTCACTATGATCACCAATTTCTTCCCCATAAACCAAGAATCTCCATGGTGCCTTTTACTGTAGAGGCTGCCAAGCTGACATCGAGAACTCCTCTCCTGTTGCAACCCTCAAGAACATCCTCACTGGCTTTGTAGAAAGAACACCTACAGCACTGAAATATATTGGATGAACTCTCATCAAGCTTTTAGATCCAGCTTCCAGTGAGGGCATTGGATGAGAAAGGAATAGCTTTCAGATTACAAAACCAAAACAATGGGTCAGGTCCATACCATGGGTCATTGTGTAGGTCAGTGAGTCAATGGAATTAAATGAAGGTAAAAGAGGTTGTTGTCACTGACTCTTGACCTACTTCACACATCCCTGGACCACCTCTGAATTCCCAGCACCATTCCGGACCATTCTGACCTTTGTTGGTGCATCCTCTATGGTCACGTGAACCATTTCTGCTTCATTGTTCCCAACTTTTTCTCGCCACGTGCCTGAGCAGGGCTGCCCAGAAGTAATCAGAGAGGACAGAGGATCAAGCAGAAATATCCTGCTTTCCTCAACTTCGCTGGAACAACCCTGGATGCATGTCCCATAGTTACTAGAGCATCGCTGGAAGCATTATATCTCCCACTGTGACAAACAGCTCAGTAACACATCTTTTCTAGGCCTTTCTTCCTCTCATGTCTCTTTTTTTAGCCTCTCATTTTTCCTTCTCAGAACCACTTCTGAAATAAAATACCTGTGCCCAAGTCCTTATTGGAAGGCCTGATTTTAGAGAAGCTCAAGTAAGATTGTTTGAAAATAGAAGAAACTTAGGAGACAAAACTTTCAAATACATCACATGAACGTTGATTAGATCCAGGTTTGAACAGATAAACTGTAAAATGATGTATTTGAAGTGTTCCAAGAAATTTGAATACATACTCTTTGTTAGATGGTAGTAAGGAATTATTCATTTCATTAATTATGACAACAACAGTATATTCTGAAGAAAAGGTCTTTATTTGGAGATACACAAGGGTGAAATGACATATTAGAGTTTTATTTGGAGATACACAAGGGTGAAATGACATATTAGAGTTTTTTTAAAAAGTACTTTGAAAAGAAAGAAAGAAAAAGGAAAGGGAAAATAGAATAAATAGGGTAAGTGTACCAAAATGTTAATTGTTGAATCTGGAGTATAAGTACATGAAGATTTATTGTGCCGTAATGCTATACTTCCTATTTTGTGTATTTTGAAAGTCTTCCACAATAAAAAGTTCTGTTCTTTCAAAAGAAAAATTTTAAATCCAAGAAAATACTAGCTTTGATAGCAGGCAAAATTCCTCAAGGGTACTTTCTTCTCAGAGACCTAAATCCAGAAAAGACTCCTATGCAGACAAGAATCAAACAATCAAACAAACAAACACAGACCCTCCTACTCTCTGCAAAATGACATGCAATCATTTCTCAGCTTTTCTCTTCCCTGCCTGAAGCCTTGCCAAATGCCACATTTCTCTCTCTCTGAAGTGTCAGAAACCAAACAAACTCCCCTGAAATCAGCATATTCCATTGCAAGACTCCAGCTCTGAGTGGTCATATGCGTAGCTCTCAGAGCATCACAGTGAAGTCTGAAATTTTCTGGCCAAGAACAGTTTCAAGGGCAGAGCCCAGGAGCACCACGCAGCTCACAGAAAGAAAATTCCGTACATTTTCCATGCACCAATTCAAGATACCCACAGAAATAGACCAAGGTGTGGCTGAATCAATATTTGAGGCAGGAAGGAACCTCCTAAAAAGAAATCGCTTTTGGCCTCCTGCAAGGTAGAATGTGTGCCTCAGATCTGCAAATGCAAAAGGATCACAAACATATGGTTAATGACTCATCCCAAATGGAAAAACAGAGTTTGTTATAGTTTGTGAAGATTTTTACATGTCGAAGGTACATCTGTTGCTATTTATGCCGACATGTATGTAGAGATTGGCAGACCAAGTTCTCTGTAGGGAAGAGAGCGATCCAAACCAAACCACAGAACTTTCTAACTTTGAGGCTGGCTCCTGGGATGGAAAATGGCTTCCTGATCTCTTGAAACACTGCCCAGCTGAGCAGGGTGACTTTGAGAGACCCACATCACAAGATTGCACAGTTGGATGAAACAACAAAAATGTCCTGCTTCGCGCAGACCTCCAGAGAGAACAGAACAAAGGCAGGAAGTCAGAGAGGTGTCAGAGAGCTTGGGGAGCAGTCTTCTGATTAGCGAACATCTTCTTGGAGTGACTGTGCCAGGTAAAACAGACCACATCTAGCCTGACATAAACACGCCACCCAGAATCTGACAAAAGCAACCTCCTTCAGTTCTGTTAATAGCTGTTCTCCAAGAGTATGTCCATGATTTCTGGCAGATTGTTTTTTCCCAGTTGGGAAGCTCTGATAAGTATGAAGACTTCCTGAGTTATGTACATTTCCACTGTGTCATAGCTCATCGGAATTTTTTGTCTAGCTGCATGATTGCTTAACCTGTAAATAGTGTGTTATGTCTGTTTAATCTAGCTTCTGTCTCCCTCCTCCCTACTTCCCTTTCTCCCTTCTCCTTTCCATCCCTCCTTCCTGCTTTGTTTGACAGTGAATAAAGTGGAAACGATAGGCAAATAAACAACCATATCACAGGGTGGAAGAGCAATGTGCTCTGATAACATTAGGGGCTGAATTGTGTTTCCCCGGATTTCATATGCTGAAGTCTCGATTTCCATTCACTCGGGATGTGACTGTGTTCAAAGGTAGAATCGCTAGGAGGTGATGGAGTTACAGTGAGGTCAGTAGGGTGATTCTTTATCTGATGTGCTAGCATCTGCACAAGATGAGGAAACTGGACACACACACCAAGAGAAGACTGGATGAAGGCACAGGGAGAAGGCAGTCATTTGGCAGCCAACGAGAGAGGCCTTGGAAGATACCAACCCTTCCAACATCCTGTGCTTGGAGGTCCAGCTTTGAGAGTTGTGAGGAAATAAACTTCTGTTGGTCAAGCCACTCAGGGACTGGTGCTTTGTCATGGTAGCACCAGCAAATGAACATAGAATTCACTATATAAAGTGGCTTAAGAATCCAGACGTGGATTAAAAAACCATCACTTGAAAGATGCCTACTGTGGACTTCAGCTCGAAAAAGGGGTAGAATGGCTCTCGCACGAACAAGGCTGAAAGACAGGATTAGAAACTCAACAATTTTACTTATTATTATTATTATTATTATTAGTAGTAGTAGTAGTAATAGTAGTATTTTGCAATACTTGAGATTGAACTTTTGCACTGAGCTAATTTCTCAACCCATTTTTGTTGGTAGTGGTAGGGGTGCTGCACTTTTTTTTTTTTTTTTTTGAGATCCATTCTTGCTAAACTGCCCAGGTTGGGCTTGAATTTGCCAACCTTCTGCCTTAGCCTCCCAGACTGCTGGAATTACAGACCTGCACTACTGCATCCACTTACTAAAAGCTTGATTTTTTTATATGGCACTGCTCAAAACCTCATACAGAGCCCCCCACAGAATTCCCCAACATCTTCCATGGGGCAGTCTCCACTTTTGTGGCCAGAGCACCCCCAAGGCAATGTTGTAGAGTATAGTCAACTCTACTTGTGATTTACATAAACCCTCTTGGAAAATACAGCATTTCTTGACTCTTCCCATATTTGCTTCTTATTATCATTTAACACTGACTGGGGGTCAACTGTGGGCCAAGCACAAACACAGTCACCATTTTAGTGTCTTAAAAGAAACAAAAGTTGAAAAGCAGAAAATAAATGGGCTATAAGACAGTGTAAATGTGAGCACTTCACTTATTGTTTGTTAATAGTCATCTTTGGTACATTGGCTGCTGTTGACTGTTACACTGCCCATGTGATAAACTCCAGTTGGCTTTAACGTTGTCTAAAGTATCCTCATCTAAACCCATTCCTTCAAGGTCTGCATTATGTGAGTCCAAGAACAATTACTGACAGTCATGGAAAGGGTATTTAACATTCTTCTAAATATTATGACTCCCGCTTTGGCAGAGGGCAAAATTACTCCACTGCATTTATTCAAGGGAGGTCTGGCTGCTTCACAGAGAATTGTGGGAACTAAGGCTCAAAAAGGCCAGAAAGCAGTTTGTCTCAGCTTCTCCTCTTATTTGAAGCCCTCAACTTCAGAAAGATCACAGATGTCATTCCACCAGGAGCACTAAAAACAACCCACGTGTGGCAGAAGCTGTTTCTGAATTTTAGGGCGATGTAGCAGAAAGGACTCTGAAGTATTAGTGGAAAAATGGGTCGAGGTGGCACCAGGTGTTTGGAAGAGGCCAAGGACTAAACTATCCCCTTTTAAGGACCTCAAAACTTTTAAAGGGCCATCCAGATTAGCCAAGATAATCTCTCACTTTAACATTCTTAGCTTATTCACATCTGGACAATTTTTTTTTTTTTGAAAAAGGATCTTGCTGTGCTGCTCAGGCTAGGCTCAAAGGGTAAAACATTCACAGGTTCTAGGGACTAGAGTATGTTCTTTGTGTGTGTGTAGGTGGAGCGGGAGCATGATTTTGTGTGGGGTTCAGCTCCTTCCCAAGAGTTATAGTCATTGTGAGTTCCGTGTACCCATGTCCCTGATAAAGAAAACAAGGACAAATAGTCCAACAACTCAGGTCATGAATTTTTGCCTGAAAAATATCTAACACTAGTGGAAAGAAAAATTCCCATTCGCTTAAGTCAAGAGATCTCATTTCTAGGTATGCATGTGTGTGCACGCATGTGCATACCTATGTGTAAGTGTGTGTGTGAATGTGTGTGTGTGTATGCTTGTTGAAAAAGAAGCAGTGGTGTAATGAGTATCATTGAGGAACTAAGGGGTTTGGATTCAGACCTGGGTTTGGGTTTGCCCTTGTGTGGTAGAGACAACACTGTGAATCCCTCTCCCCGATTCCCTGCCACGTGCACACATGCAGGTGAACACATCCTGATCTTTAGAACCTGCACTATGCTACCTCACAGAGCGACAGGAATTTTTCAGATGGAATTAAGAATGCTGAGACAGCTTATCTAGGATTGTCTGGGTGGATCTTGTCTAATTACAAAGGAAAGAAGGGTATGAGAGAGTCAGAATAAGAGCGGGAGGTGTAGTGATGGAAGTGGAGGCCAGAGACATGAGAGATTTGCACATTTGTGCTGCTGCTTAAAGAACAGACCGTGAGCGAAGGAATGTCAGCAACCTCTAGAATCAGAAATAGGAAGCAAAATAAATTCTCCCTCAGAGCCTTCAAAAAGAAGCAGCCCTATCAGTTGTTTTTATCTTGTTTTGTTTTGCTTTGCTTCGTTTTTTAAAATTTGAGATGGGCATTTGCTATGTTGCTCAGACTGGCCTCGAACTCCTGGGCACAAGTGTTCCTCTTGCCTCAGACCCCTGAGTAGCTGGTTCTGTAGACGCTGGCCATAGTGTCTGGGTTTTGCCAATACGCATTAGACTTCTGAACTTCCTGGACTTTATGCTGCGGGATTTGTGTTATTTTAAGCCCCAAACCTTGTGGCGGGGTTGTCACAGCAGCAATAGGAGACCAAAACAATATCAGCAGCTGTAGCACTTAATAAGCAGTAACTTGCTCTTGGGCAAGTGGCATAATACAATTGCACCTCTGTTTGTGCATCTATAAAAGAAAGAAACAATAATGCCTGTTTTCCAGGGTTGCGCTGTAAGGACTCACTAAGGCTGCTGCAATATGAGGCACCAGACAGTGCCCCATAGGATTATTGCATCTCTGCCCTGGGGGCTGCTGCCATACCCTTAACATCTTTGAATCTCCTCTTTCTGATCTATTGAAAGTGATTTCAGGCCATAACCCTTTCCCAGGGTGAGTGTGAGGACCTGATGGAGGAATGATGTAAGCCAGTGTACTTATGATGTAATTCCAGTAGTTACCTAGGTGTGGTTCTTTTATCTTTTGTTTGGCTAGTGCCCAAGAATGCGTCTCTCCTCTCTTATAAACAAACCCTGCATCCCTCCATGCTGTCCCCTGGAGGGACAGTTTTTACCACTGTCCCCTGCAGTCACTCCTGAACTCAGTCTTCCTTGTTCTCTGCCTGCGAAGCTAGGGACACAGCCCTGCCAGATCTGTGTTTGCATCTCCACAACCAAGCTGCAGGTGTCTGCCTGGGTTAAAGCTGCCCAAACCTTCCTGTTCTTCACTACACTCAATTCCAGGCCCCATTTTTGCTACTGCTGTATGGCTCCAACTATTTTGCTGTAAACCAGTAGTTTTCAACCCTGGTACACATTAAGATCACCCAGGGAGCTTTTAAAAAAATTACTGGTGCCCAAACTCCACCCTGGACCAATTAAATGAGCTCTCTAGGGGTGGGGCCTGGACATCAGTAATTTTTTAAAAGCTCCCTGGGCGATTCCAACCTACAGCAAGGTTAAGAAGCAATCCAGTGTGCAGCTTGTCACATTGGAACAGTACCACTGATCTCAGAGTTCAGCGTTCAAAAGATGTGAGGACATTTATCTAGTCTCCTCATCCAATCGAAAAACCTTGTTCTTAAAGACAAAGCCCAGCCCTCTCTCCTGTAAAGGTGAACTTGAGGAACTACAGAAATGGTACTTGGGGATGTTCTGTAATCAGGTTGAAGAAGTACTGGCCCTTGTCTCTCTAGGTTGTTTGAAATGTGGTCTGCAGGTGTGGTGCCTGTTTGACCAACTGTGGCATACATACACTTGAGAAAATTATTTTCAACCATGGTGACAAGGGTGCTACATCTACACTTCCATCTTCCTGAAGGGCATCTTTATTTCTGCTTCTAAATATGAAGATGGTTAACCCTGTCTGCCACATTGTAAACTGGCCCATGGTCTTGTGCCACCCAACTCTGAACTCAGCACCACAGTGAGCTCAGAAAGTAACAAGAAGTTCCAGAAGCCAGAGCAGATTGACGCAAGACTCACGTGAATTTTCTCTATTTTCATAATCTCTGGCTTCCTTTACCTATTAAGGGGTGCTCTCTTATTCTCCTGGGTGAGTGGAAACAAACCAAATCATGTGCTGCTTTTCTTTTAACATGCAACTTCATTTCAGAACACCTTTGGGTAGTTATGCTATGGTAGTGCTAGGAACAGTTACACATTGACCCAACTATTAAGATAAAGGTTGGTTGACACCATCAGGATTGGAAGTCTTCTACGCACTGCAAGAAATGTATGCAAGAAAGCTGAATGGGCTCCTTGCCTATTTTTATTTCCAGGCCTACTGAAATTTGACATGTGTTCTATGACAAGATAAATTATTAAAAGCTCAAAAGTTAACTCTGGCTTATGGAAGAAATTTTACTATAAACCTGCATCCACTATGTTGAAGGTAGATTTTTTTTGTGGTAGTAGCTTTTGAAAAATCTGTTAAAGCAATAAGTTATATATGTTATTGTACATTACTGGAAAAGAAGTTTAAAATCAAACTCTGATGCCCGAACCAAATATTCAGTCTTTAATATCAAGTCATTGAATAATAGCCCCCACGATTGTCATCTTGTCTGATGTATGGTCCTTTGCTAACTGGCAGAAGGATATTTATGATCCCCATTAAAGATATATGAGTAAATGATACAGATGGCTTGAATGCCAATTAATACACATGAAAATAACCAATAATATATCTTCTTTTCATAAATGATTATAATTTGACACTCTTGATGTAATTTCACCTAGTTTTTCAAATTATGCAAATATGACTCATGCTTTTTCCTTCTTTTATTTATCTCTGTTGCTTGGTACACCCACACATGCGTTGACAAGTTCTCATACAAAAGTAATTACTATCACTTAAATTTCTATGCAAATGAATTTGGCTATAAATGTATATAAGACTCATACACATTTTCACCATTATAATCTCTAGTTTACTATACCTATTAAGGTAAATATTTAAGAAACAGTGCCATTCTTATCTTGTTTCATTTCTATAATGAAATGTTTCTCTCAAAGGTACAAAGTTTGATAATAGCAAGAAAAGTGTAATTGATTTTTTAAGCCTAAATCATGGCTTATATAAATTGGGAACTATAAGAACAGTACAAATGATGATAAGGATTCAAAGTATTTTTGACAGGTTGTGCTTTTGTTTTCTGATTGGTTTGCACAATTTGTATCTTTTTCTTTGCATTTTTAAAGTGTAATTTGTACACAATAAAATGCACATACAGTAAGTGTGGCATTTGGTGAGTTTTGATAGATTTATAGTAAGGCTCAATTAAAACACAGAACATTTTCATCTGTCCACTAAGTCTCCTCACAACCCTTTGTAGTCCCCACCTCCAGATGCCACCACTGTTTTAATTTCTATTGCTGTAATTTATTTTTGCAAATTCTAAGACTTCACATAAGTGCAATCAGATAGTATATACTCTTATTCTGGCTTCTTGGGCTCAGAATATTATAAAGGGTTGACATTCGTCAGTGTTGTATATATTAGAACGTTGTTCCTTTTTATTGCTGACTCATTCCACTTCATTAACCTGATGATGGATATTTGGATTCTTTCCCATTTGGGACCACTATAAATAAAGCTGCTATGAAAATTCTTATGCAAATCTTTTGGAGAACATATATAGGTATCTAAGAGTTTCATCTCTAATAATACATACATTAAATGAAGAAACAAAATCAAGATGTTTATGTCTCCATTTTGCAAACTGCAGCACATACTAGGACTGAAAGGGTCTAAAGCAATAAACCAATTAGTGTTCAGTGGGATGCCAGCCAGCGCAATACTCAAGCTATTTCAGGACTATGGTGGCCCTTATTTAGCATCCTTGGCATATAGAAAATTGACTTAGTTTTCCTTCTGCCTTGTATGGTGCTTGGTGCATAGGGGAAAAAAGCAAAACAAAACAAAACAAACAAATGAATGAAAACCTCACTGACTTCTTACCAAATTTTAGAATGCATATACAATGAATTTAATAGGTTGATTAGTGAATGAATAGTGAAAGCTCCTTAAAATTTATGTGAGTACAATTTGAATAGGATCATAGTGACAGAATCTAGAATGAAGATTTTATTTGTGTCACCCAGATAAACATAATCCAAAATTTGGTTAAGAATGATTAACTTTGAACATATCAAAGCAGTAGAAATCCAAGAATAATACTGCATGAAATAGCTAGAGCTGGTTCAATTTTAGACCCAGTAAAAAGTGAGATATTTCACCAAAACAGGCCTAACAAAATTTATGGGTCCCCAACTTCTCAGTTTAACTTCTAAGAATGTTGGTAATTAGACAACATTACCTCCCCTAAGGAAGCCATAAAATTAAGAGATCTTGAAAATACACAGTCACCTTCCAGAATACTCTAATGGTGGGAGGGACTGCTTCTTTCCAATTTTTGAGGGTTTCTTCCATCTAGAGGGAACGTAAAACTCTTGGCAGCTTTCCATGCTACCCCTCACTCTTTCCTGGGAGGTGATGGACTCTGTTTTCTGGGAATGGGAAGGGAAGAAGGAAGTGAGTGTGTTTCCCAGCTGCATCCTTGCTCTTGAGAGCTGGCCAGTCATAGGAAGCTGACGTTCTGCATTGTTTCCTGTGGCCCTCGCTTTCTAGGACAGCACCCATGTGTGGATCACAGCCAAGGTGATCTACTCAGAAGTCTAACTGTGAGTCTCTATAGCATGAACTCTTGTGGCCCCAAGCATAAACCTCGTTCTCCATATCATAGGGGTAGTAATGGTATTTTGGTCTTCCATTCATCGGACTTCTCATTATTTTTCAAATGACTTAGAACTCAGTGAGAAAAGCATATTTTGGGCCTCTTCATGTTCCCTGATTTCTGAACTCATTTCTAATCCCTCTCCATCTCCATACTACCTCAGGTGTCTATCTGATGCGTTTTCTTATTCTTCAAGGAATCATAGTGCATTACTCCAAAAGCATTATGCAGCCTAAATACATAAAATGGTAGTTGTGCTATGTGATAGAAGAACTGAAAATTACATGGTCTCCAGGATTCATGGCCCAGTTTAGGTATTGCCCTGATGTCATCACAATACTGAACAGAGAACCTAAGTGTGACCTGCTTTACAGATAGACACAGAAGACCGTCTAAGTTTCTGGCAGAAGGGAGCTGCATTAGCTTGCATGTTACCAACTCATGGTGGCAGCTGCACACCCACCAAAGGATTTATTCAGGGACTTTTAAACAAAGAAGCACCTCAAAAAGAACCTATACCCTCCCCGAGAAATCTCAAAATGAGGCTCTATTTTCCCAATCTCAAAGGCCATTGGTGGCAGGCCACAGGTTAAGCTTATAAGCCATTTTTGTGCTCATTTAAAGGACAAAATGGTGACATGGGACCCCTCAGAGAGACGTTTTCTTCTAGTCACTACAGGGCTACCTGAGAACAGGGATGGGCAAAGGCTGGCGTTTTCCTCTTTACCTGAGACCGTCCGCACACGCGAGACTGCCTTTCATTCCCATCCAGTGTGAGCTCTGGGGAGACGCTGTGGCTCCGAGCCTAGGAATCTGAAATCGTTAGGGTGAAGGGCGAGCGGCTGCCAGCAGCATTTTCTTTTCCCAGTCAGGCACAGCCTTAGGTGTAAACTCTTTCTCATGGTGGCTGCTTGCGTGCGTCTGATGTGATCCTGGAGATCTGCCGCCACCTTCTCAGCTACAAAGGGAGCTTGGAAGTGAGTCACAGCGTGAAACGCCGCCACCCCACCGAATCCCCATCCCCCATGTTGTCAAGACCCTTCCAATGCTTCTTGCCAGGAAGAGGGAACACTTCTTCTTTTCTTCCTTTGATTTCCTTTTTTGTTTTTTATTTTGTTTTCCAAACAGCGTCTCTTAATGTGGCCTTGAACTTGTGGTATATCCCCAGCTGGCCCCCAACTCATGATCCTCCTGCTTCAGCCTCCCAAGTAGGGGTGGGATTACAGGAATGCATTACCACACCCAACATGTTTTTATTTTTATCTTCATTTTTTTGGTACCAGGAATCAAACTTACAACCTTGCACCTGAGCTAAATCCCTGGCCATTTTTTAATTTTTAAAACGACCTTAATTTCAGCATTCCCAGCCAAATATTCCCACTATGTACTTGAATCATCTAAATACTCTAAATTCCAAGGAATGAGTGGAAAGAAACTATTTTGATATCAAAACCTTGATAATAACCAGCTGCATTGTTCTTCATCTGTGACTTGAGACAGTGGTGATTTTTTTTTTCCTTTCAACTTTCTTCTTTGCCCTCCACACTCCATCCCAAGGGCAGCCAACCCGGCTCAAGCAAACACATTTGGTTATTTCAGCTCCTTTCTCATTTCCACCTAACAAGCTCTGCTCTGTGGCTGCAATTCTCTACCAGTGCACACATTTATTCCGGAGGACTCACTGCTGAAGAGTAGCCGGTGTGTGTTACAACCGCAAAATGGAGCTCATAATGGCTGTGCTGTGGCCTGCACCATCCCTCTAGCTGCAGGCAAGGCATTGAAAACCAATGAAATCAGGCAGCTCTGCTCCAGCCGAAATTAAGATGTCGGAATGTTAACAGAGAGACCCACAGGCGGGGAGAACGGCACTTGTTCATCGCGGGAGAAAGAGAACACCGCCTTTGTGTCTCTTTGATACACAAAAACTGTGCATCTGTCAGGTGGCCATGGCCTCGACAGTGACATTGCACAGGCCAGCACAAGCCACCAGCAAATTCCTTCACACAGATCTTGCAAGGAAATGCTCGGAGTGCTTCCTCCTTAGTCCGTGTTCACAGACCCTTCAGCAGCCACCGCCCTTTTGCCTTTCTGGTGCTGTTTACAAGCTGCAAACTCTTCCAGGAGCCCAAACCCCAACTTTTCAAGTAAGGTGAGAAGGCTGTTTGTTGCTTGAGGCTCTCTTTCAACTGCCTTTCTCTTCAAGGAATAATAATGACTCCCTTCAAGAAGACGCTGGCAGAAAGGGCGATGAAGAGAGGGAGATCTTTCTCTCTCGCAGAGGAAACTGAAATTAGCCTAATTAGATTTTCTGAGCGCTTAGATACCGCAGTGATAGACGCCATCTAAATACATAGACAGATAGGAGGAGAGCACAGATGTTGTGTGAGACCACTGATTTAGTTCCAAGTCAATACTCTTAATTAACTGCAAACTGTTTAAATATATAACATTCCCAACACGCAAACAGTAGCGTCTATATAGTTCTCTTCGAGTGAGTACCTCGAAGTAGAAAGCAAGATAGCAGTCACACCCAAAACAAAAAGCGGCAATAATAATCACTTATATTTAATGTAGATGCACTACCTCGGATTTCAGGCCCTCTAATGATATTACTCACTAGGTAGATCATTGTCTCTTGTCCAAAACAGGAATACAGCCATCAACGCGGAGCAAGCACAGCTGCACTCTAAAAGACACCAACTATCCTGTCCAAAGGCAAGTTCCTTGCTTTGGTTTTTAGCTTTTGTTTAATGAACTGGCCTAAATACAGTTTATCTGAGTCTTTAGTGGGTTGGTGCCTAGATGTTATACTAGTAATTGGGGGCTGAGCTCCTGATCCAAAGAAGGAATTGTAGAGGACACAAACTCACTCCTCACTAGGAGAAGTAGTAGGATATGGAGTCTGGGGAGACAGCAAGGCTGGAAGAAGGAGCAAAATGCCTGGGGTTGTCAAGCTGCAACCCTCATGTGTGGGAGCCCCTTGCCTCGGAGACTCTCCAAGGGCACTGGCAGTACTCACAGGTGACATGGTCTTTTTTCTAATAGTTGAAGAAAAGACAAATGGTTTCTCTATAGTCTCTTCCATTATAGTCATGTCCATAATTTTCTCACTTGCTATTTCCAAAACTGACCAAAAAACCTTAAAACAAAAACAAAAACAAAAACAAAGCATTAGGACTATTTCCTCAAAGGACAGATTCTGTGGTTTAGACTATGAAAAGTTAAAAAACAAGCAAATATTTGTGACTCACAATTGAAGAACTGAAGATCAATTGGATGATTGCAGTAGAAGTCTGGATGTTTATTTAATCAGATAGCAAATATTTAGTAAGCACTTGTTATATGTTAAATCCTAGGTATACAGTAATAAACATAGCATTCACATTCCCACATATAGTTAATAGTACCAGAAAGAACATAAAGATGCAAATCAAACAGGAGCACTTCTAGTAATGACGATGGAATTCAATAGTTATATGAGCTCTCCTACAGATGATAATTATAGTTTTAAAAATATTTTTAAACCTATAAGAATGAGAACCCACTTCAAAGCCAAAAGAAACCAATTTTTTATTTTTAAAAAATTGTGTCTCGAAGAACTGAAAATTGGAAACTTAGAGTTATCTTGTCTTAAAATGTTTCTCCACTCCCCTGGCTAGGGCAAAGAAAAACACCAGTTACCTTGCATAGTAAAGGTAACAGAACAGAGTGCAGGGAAATTTTACAGAGTGAAGCTATAAGGAAGATAAAGAAGGACTGAAACCCAAATCTTTATTGCAAGCTCTGCTGAAATCACTAATTGACCACTAAAGTGTGCATTGTGCAAGAGAATTTCACAGAAGCATGAAGAAAACAGGCGAAGACCTGAGAGAAATCTTCCCTTTAAAGATAGAGATTTACCAGAGGAATTCTCTGACTTTCCCAAGGGGCGTTCAGCACCTGGGAGCCACAGGAGTTGAGAAGAAGTAGCAAGAGCTACACACCCTAGGAAGACAGTTTGCAGTTTGTGTTCAAGCAAATTAACGGCCTAATGAAACAACAGCAGAAATACTCAGAAGAATCTAACAGAGTCTACTCATTACATTGCATTTTCTATAATGTCTCCTTTCCAAACAAAAATTACTAAACACACTAACAATCAGAAATATATAACCCATATTTGGAGCAAAACAAAAGGTCAATAGAAACTAACTCTAATTGGGCCCAGATGTTGGATCTAGCAGAAAAAAGACTTCAAACCAGTTATAATAAATATGTTCAAAGAATGTTAGAAGAATGGTCTTTATAAATGAGCAGTTAGGAAATCTCAGCAGAGATGACAATGATCAAAATATAGAAAATTAAGAGCTAAAATGTATCATAACGAAACTGAAGAACTTACTCATAACAACTGAAAATTCACTAGATGGGTTTAAAAGCAGATTGAGATGTCAGGCAAAAGCATCAGTGAATAAAAGTAAAAAAGATTAATCGGAAATGCTTGGTCTGATATACAAAGAAAAAAGATTGATAAACAGTGAACAGAACATTAGAGATTGCTTTTGTATCAAGCAATACAAACAGGTGTAACTAGAATGACAGGAGAAGAGGAGTCAGAAAGTATAAAAAATGAGCTAAAATTTCCCAACTTTTGTGGAAAACATTGATTTAAAAATTCAGATGACTCATTAAACCCTTGCCAGGATAAACCATCATAGTCAAAGTGCTGAAAGTCGAAGATAAAGAGAAGATCCTCAAAGCAGCCAGAGAAAGATGGCATGTTACGTGTAAAAGAACAATGCCATGATTAATGGCTGACTTCACATCAAAATAATGAAGGCCATAGGAAATTAGAATGGCTTATTTCAACTTCTAGACAGAGAGAAAAAAACCCTTGGCAACCAAGAATTAAGTGTCCAAAGAATTCATCCTTCAAAAATGAAAGAGAAATTAAGGCATTACCAGATAAACAAAACTAAGATAATTCATTTGCCACAGAACTGCAATTAAAATGATTGAAGGAAGGTTTTGAGACCAAAGGGAAATGGCATCAGGTAACCATTGAGATTTATAGGAAGAAATGATGAACACCAGAAATGGGAAAGGTGTGAATAAATAAAGAAGAAGTAATGCTTTTACTTTTCTTCTTTTAATTTCTCTGAAAGGTACAAGGGATATAAAGCAAAATTTATAAAGCTGTATTTTTAAGTTAACAACATATTTAGGTATCATATTCAAATAGCAGCAATAACCTTAAAGATGAGGGGAAGAGAAATGAATTATACTATTGCAGGGTTACTATATTTTACCCAAAGTTCTTCAGTATGAACTTCAAGGAGAGAGAAATAAGGATGTAAGTTGCAACTCTTAAGACAACCATTATAAAAATGCGTGAATTAGCTTGATGCAGCTGGAAAGCCAAGAGAAAAATCAAAACAAAATGCTAAAAATATTTAACTAACTCAAGAGAATATATAAAAGGAGAGACAAATAAACAAAAACATAGGTAAGACAAAATAAAGGAAATAAATAGGAAAATGACAGACCTAAAATTAACCATAATCCAATTTAAATTAATCAAATTCTAATCAAAAGGAATGTTTTCCAGAATGAATTAAAAAGGATCAATTATATTCCACCTATAAGAAATGCTCTTTAAATATATACAAATAAATTGAAAATAAGTAGTAGAAGAAAAGGTATCATGCTAAAAGTAAGGAAGAAAATAGATGTGGCTATTTTAGTAAAATAAATTCCAAGATAAAGCATAATACTAGAGATGAAGGAAAAAACTTCATAATAGCAAAAGGGAAATACATCATGAAAATATAAATATCTATGTATCTCATAACAGAGCTTCAATTTAGGTAAGTAAAAATTGAGAAATAGATAAGTTCACAATCACAGTTACTGACTTTAATATACTTCTCAATAATTGACACTCTAGTTATGTAAAGAAAGAGAGACTTTAGCAAAGTTAAATACAATATCAACTACTTTTACCTAGCTGTGATTTACAGAACACTATATGCAGCAAATGAAGAGTACCAATTCTTTTAAATTTGTATAGTATATTCACAAAGGTAGAGCGTACACCAACTAAACAAGTCTCAGCTATTTCCAAAGACTTCAGTCTTACAGAGTGCTTTTTCTGAGTACCAAGATGTTTAATTAGGGCACACCAACAGTAAATTTTCAAGAAAAATCCAAATGCTTGCAAATGAAGCAACTTACTTTTAAATATCCCCTTGGGAAAAAGTAGAAATCACAGGGAAACTTTTTAAATATTTTGAAGATTGTAATGAAGTATGACATATTGAAATTTTCAGAGTGAAGCAAATATATTACGGGAAAGCCTATAGCTTTTATTGCTTCTTGTAGAAAAGAAGAAAAATACAAAAACTACAACTGAAGGGTCCATTTTAGGAACCTAGGAAAGGAAGGATAAATTATAAGAAAAACAAGTAGAAGGAAGAAATTCTAAAGATTAGATAAAAAGACAAAGAAATAGGAAGAATCAATAGAGAAAACCAACAATACTGACATTACAACATAGCAAGGAAATATCATAAGCCTTTTACCTCAATAATTCAACATATAAATTAAATAAAAATTCCTTAAAAACACAAATTCAAGAATGCACATATGAAGAAATAGAAAACATAAATATTGAATTAATAAAATTTGTATTATTTCTGACGCAAAGAACCTTCCAGACCAGGAGTCTTCTCACAGATCCAGATGTTTTTTCATGCCAGAAATAATGTGAATTTTATATAAACTTTTTGTGGGGGAAAGAGGCCCTAGCATTAGTCTGGTACTGAAACCAGGATGGAAAACTTTATTAGAAATTACAAATCAATATCTCTCAAGAATATAGAACAAAAAAAAAAAATCCGCAAAATTGTACCAAGCCAAATACAACAGAATTCTGAAAGGAGGAAGCATCTTGAACAAATGAAATTTAAAGGTTGATTTAATATTCAATAATCTACCAAGTTAACTCATGTGTTTTTAAAATATAAGAGACCATTTCAATAGATACTTCAAAAGTTTCTGACAAACTTTGTCAAATAGTCATAATGAAAAATAGTAAGGTAGGTGGAGAAGCCCTTCTTGCACTGACGAAGAATATTTAAAAGCCTATAGATACGGATGCATGTGGTAGACAACTAAATGCCTTCCTCTAAGATCAGAAACAAGGAGGGATGTCTGCTTTTACCACTTCAGTTTAGTTTTGGATTTGATCTTCTATACATTGCAACAAGGAATTAAAATTTATAAAATGATCATCACATTTTTGTCAGCATATGAGGTTTACCACATCCTAACCAGTACTTGTTATTGTCAGTCTTTTTTTATATGTTAGCCTTCCTAAAGTTTCTACCATGGTGTGTCCTTGTAATTATTAGTGGTTTTGAGAATCTTTTCATGTGCTTATTAATCATTCATATATGTATTGAAAAGAAAGAAATCAAAATCTTCATTTTGATGATTCTATGCTCATCCACATAGAAAAATCCTAAGGAGTTTTCCAAAACAGAAAGAAGGAAGGAGGGAAGGAAGGAATCAAGCAAGGAAGGAAGGAAGGAAGGCAAGCAGGAAGGAAATATACTAGGTCTAATCAGCGAATTTCACAAATTCAAAGGATTTAAGGTCATACACAAAACTAATCATATTCCTATATGCTAATCATGAATAACTGGAAAATGAAATAAAAGCTGAAATTTCAGTTTTCCATGGCACCCAAAACATGAAATAATTAAGGACATGCTTAGCAAGATCATAAAGATTTTATATATATATATATATATATATATGTATAATTATATTATATTATATTATATTAAGTTTGCTACACCAGTGCCTGGCATGAATTCCAGCTAAATAAATTAATAAATAGACATACACACGTATAATCTTTAAAATATCCCAACATATGTACATGAAACAAAGTTTTGAAAAATGGGAAAATATAGCAAATACATCATCCAAAACTACTTCTCTGTCAATATACTGGATTTTTTCCTTCCAGTATTTTTACTCCCTATATATAGAACTTGGGGATTCTTCTTAACATGTATTCCTACAGTGGCATTTGTTTGCATAATGATGATCAAATTTCTACCTTATTCATGTTGCAATTTCCTTGATTTACTGAAACAAATTAAAATGTAGCCAGCTACCAGAAGGTGGCTGCCCCAGCCATAAAAGCAGTAAGTTGGTGTTTGAATGCAGTCTCTGATTTGCTTCCCTATTTCAAATCTTTTCCCCACATTTGCCTGAGATGCATTAGCTCTAAGGAGGGCTGTCCCAGGTGTTCTTTTGTAAGGCTCTAGCTTATCCACTTCTTAGACTCATTCATAAAAGTGCGTGTTAAAACCAAAAAGCAAGAGATGATGTGTATGCTCATTATAGCAAAATTTGGGACATGAACTGAGTATCACTAGTCCACTAGTTCAAAACTGTCCTGAAAAACAAGTGTCCAAAACAACCAAAATGCTAAGTAAAGTGAATTCCTGTCCCAATTCTTCACGCTTCAAAAAACAATTTAGGTCACAGCAGAAGCATGAGGTTCAAAACAATGAACTATGTACACTGAGAAAAATAAGATTCTAACAGAGAAATTCTTTTCCAGATAGACCAATACAAATGTTTGCCAGCCACAATAAAAATGCTCAGATGATGGTATCTCACATCCAAGAAATGCCCCAAAGCAGTAACTACAGAAATAAAGCCCCCATCATTAGATGCAACAGAACAATGGGATTATTGTCTTGGAAGCAAAAAGAGAATAAATCTTAGATTGATTGAAATTTGCTATATAAACTCAGAGATACACAGGTTTTCTGATGGGGAGCACTCCTTAGCTACTGTGAGGTGCAATTGTCCATAAACTCATTCCCTGGAATTGGACACTGTCATTTCAAACTCTGCACCTTTATTCACCACTGAAGAGACACCAGGGGGAAAACAGAAGGTAGAGGGGGAAGAGACGATCACAAAATCATGTAACAACTCTTTGGAAAACTCTTCCAGATACCTGGGAGAGGTGAGCTGGCTGGGCAGAAATCACCTCCAGGTGACACTTTATGTTTGCTGGCTTCAAGAAGAAATCAGACAAGAAAGGAAGGACAAGCTAATTTGATGAAAAGGATCAACTGAAATGAGGAAGAGGTGGTTCTCCTGGGGACCAACGCATTGACCAGCTACACACCAGGGTCCTCCAGTCAACACAACAACCTTCAGATCGCGCATCCCTGCAACCCAAGGTGGCTTCCCTTGCTGGCTTTGACTGTGCTCCTTCTTATGTAGCACGCTTTCTACTGGCATTACAGTTCTTATTCTTTCCTCCTCACTAGGTCAGAGTGGTTTGTTACAATGAATTGTTCAACTGTAATGATTCTCAGGAAAAGACCGTATGTCACATTCGTTGCTTCCTGCCAGTGCCTAGTACAGAGCCCATCTAAATGCATTAACAAAAACACATGTACTAATTTAAAAACAAAACACATGGGTAATAAAAAATGTCTCAACTCCCAGAGGATCATGCCTTTTATTTCATATTCCTTAGAGATTACTGAGTGCCTGGCACATAGCAATCATTCAATGCCTTCTAAATGAAGTCAAACTTGGAATCATGCTGATGCTTTGACTTTAAATTCAGCAAATGACACTCCCTTGATATTTCAAAACTGGCTATCACCAAAACTAAAAACCAGGCTGTACCCTTCCCTTGAGCAAGGTTATCTGTCTGTACTTTTAAAAATTAGAACGTCTCCTTGGAATGAAGTCAAGTGGACTCAGTCTGGGTGGAACACCCCAGTTCAGCATCTCCTTATCCTCCAATAAGCCTGCTTGTCACCTGCTGCTTGCCCAGTTAGAGAAAAATAAAGGTGCCTCTTGCGTTGTTCTGAAGGCGGCCACCTCTGGGTCAGACTTCAAGAGGGGTAGGTTGCAGCAGGCCCTAGCAGCAGAAGCTGATCTTGATTCTGCCTTTTCTCCAACCATAAAAGGAGTAAAGCTTTTCACTTAGGTCAGCCCCAAGGAAGGAAGAGAAACCTGTTAGAAGTAAAGGAAAGTGAGACAGGTAGGTATGGTGATGCACACCTGTAATCCCAGCACTCGGGAGGCTGAGGCAGGAGGATTGTTGCAAGTTCGAGACCAGCCTGGTCTACAAAGTGAGTTCAAGGCCAGCCTGAACTGCATAGGGAGACCCTGTCTCAAAAAAATAGGGCCAAGAATTTAGCTCAGTGGCATAAGTGTATGCCTGGCAGGTGTGAGGTTGTGAGTTTGATCTCTGGTACAAGAAGAAGAAGAAGGAGAAGGAGAAGAAGAGGAAGAAAGATAAGCTAGTGGCTAGCAAAAAGCAAAGAAGTAGGTGACTCACCACATTTAAACCATAAAAAGAGAAGATAAGGCACTGAAAAACCCAGAAGGGTGAAGCAGAGTCTTCCCCATGGAAAAGATGAGGCTCCACATGCACGGGGACTTGAACAAGGGGAGAAGAGCAGAATTGTCACTATGAAAGGCTTAG